>VDFB02093567.1:143973-307131 GCA_007258455.2 Sequoia sempervirens
AGAAACCCTGACATGCAAACCCTAAAAATAGCCTCGGAAGGCTGAATCCTGAAAGTTGTCATCTCGACTTGCATGTTATATCATCGCGAAGGTCTTGAAAAACCCAGAAGGAATACGCAGACATGCAAAGAAGAATTCTGCATCTGCACCCTGAAATTTGCTCCGGAAGCCGGACTGCTAAAAATAGTAAGTTGCCAGTTTTCGCTCAAATTTGGCATGCAAGCAGTCTGATACGCTCTGAATGCAGTGTGATGATCGGAATCTCAAAATAGCTGACAAACTGCCCTGAATTTCACACTTACTAAAAATAGTAAGTACCTCGGAATCTAATAAAAACTTGCTGAGAGCGTGCTGGAACATGGTAACAACAATGTTAAGTTCAGTTTTCAATTTATTCACCTTGTTTGACCTCAAATTGGTTGGAAAGACTCAAACCCTAATTTCAGACTTGGCCAAATTCATGTTTAAACTTGCAGACGGGAACGTCCCCAGAAAGCAGACCATCAGAAAAGAGACAGACAGAGAGAGAGAGAGCAAAAACCAAAGCCAAAATGACCAGAATGGAGCGAAAATTAGGGGTCCCCATCCATTGGGGTTATGTGGTGAAAAGCATCACAAATGTGTATGTTATTATTTATTGTGAGTAAAGGTAAGGTGAGGCCATAGATAGTATGATTATAATATCTTTTATTGTTAATTAGTAATTATGTTATGGATAAAAGTAATAATAGGATCCATAGGCAATTAAATAATGGGTTATATAAAATGCTATTACAATATCTTTAATGTTATTTATGATGCATAATTGTTGATAGTAAGTTTCTTATTAACAGGATTTATATAGATAACATTTTAGTGTTACCATTCATGGATATTTAATTGTAGTACTAGATATGTATATGTATATATATATGTATGTGTATATGTATGTATGGGTAGATGTGTGAATTAGATATATACAATAATGATGCTTGCAGCAATTATTGAGCATTATGAGTAACTATGATAATTTAAATTAGTACAGATGATAGATTTCTTAAATGATTGATCCACACTAACAGTATCTTCTAAGTGTGAAGACCAGATTGATTGGGAAAGAAGGACTTCAATCAAGGTTTCAATTAGTTGAAAAGTACTCGCTAACTCATTTATCAATTGGAACTTAAGGATTTCAAGAAAATTTAGGGCGTTCCCAAGTGGGGAGATTTTAGTGGTATTAGAGCATTGTTCCTTCCATCCTATGCGTGCTTGAGCTAGTTGCTTGCGTGCTTGACCTACTTGCTTGCCTACTTGAGCTAGTTGCCTACTTGCTTGAGCTGGTTGCTTGTGTGCTTAAGCTAGTTGCCTACTTGCTTGAGCTGGTTGCTTGTGTGCTTGAGCTGGTTTCCTACTTACTTGAGCTAGTTGCTTGCTTGCTTGAGCTAGTTGCTTACATGCTTGAGCTGGTTGCCTACTTGCTTGCCTACTTGCTTGAACTAGTTGCTTACTTGCCTGAGCTACTTGCTTGTCTACTTAAGCTACTTGCCTACTTGCTTGAGCTGATTACTTGCATGCTTGAGCTAGTTGCATACTTGCTGGAGCTACTTGCTTGCATGCTTGAGCTGCTTGCTTGTCTACTTAAGCTACTTGCCTATGTGCCTGAGTTGCTTGTTGCCTGCTTGAGCTACCTGAGTTACCTCCTCTAGATGATGAAGGACGACTTATCTTAAGAACCAAAATTTATCATTGACACTAGAGAGAAGAGATTAAGCAACAGAGTGATCACCGAGTTCCTAATTAAATGGAAGGGACTCCCTGAAGATGATGCTACATGGGAAAGAGAAGAAACTATTAAGGCCTTTAAGGATAAAAATTAGGAACAACAAAACATGATGGCTCTTGAGTAAAACAAGAGATGAACTCTTGGATGTAAAACTTTCAAACAAATTAATAAGATGTTCTTTTTGTATAAGCATAGGACTTGGTAATATGCATATAAAGGCTTAAGGCTGGATAAGACTCCATAGAGAGGAATCCAGAAGAGCTGGAAAAGACTCCATAGAGAGGAATCGAGAAAGGTCGGATAAGACTCCATAGAGAGGAATCCGAAAGACTTGGATAAGATTCCATAGAGAGAAATCCAGAAAGGCTAGATAATGTTGTCCCTAATTTTTGACTTGTTAAAACTGGGAT
This sequence comes from Sequoia sempervirens, assembly GCA_007258455.2. Lineage (NCBI taxonomy): Eukaryota > Viridiplantae > Streptophyta > Pinopsida > Cupressales > Cupressaceae > Sequoia > Sequoia sempervirens. Next base: position 146,146 of record VDFB02093567.1, read on the forward strand.
AACCTATCAAAATTTTGAATAAAATTGAAGATTTTCTCTTCTAAGGCACGTATTACGAGGTACAAAGGATGGAAAATTTCGGTTTTAGATCTATGGTCCCCTTGGACATCTTTTTTCATCCACTCTTATTCATTTTCATGAGTTTCTGGGTCGTTTTTGTTGTGTTTTTAGTCAATTTCGGGTTTCTGGGGCATCATTGCAATTAGGGGTTTTGGTTTCTTATTACGAGTTAGTAATAGGAACTTTTTACCTCTATAGCAAGTGATAATGTTTTTAAAAACTTCATTTTAAGTCAGTAATAGGAACTTTTTGTTTTAATTACAAGTTATAGGAACTTTTTGTTTATCTTACAAGTGTAGGAACTTTCTACTGATATTACAAGTTACTTTTAAAAAAAGTTCACTTGTAATGAGCTCTAAAAAGTCCAATTTCCTCTTAAGTGAAAAAGTTCACTTGTAATGAGCTCCAAAAAGTCCGATTTAAGTAATTTTCTCTTAAGTGAAAAAGTTCACTTGTAATGAGACTTAAAAAACCCGATTGCACTTTTTAAACTTGTAATGAGACTTAAAAAACCCGAAATGCTTGCAATGAAGTTTTACAAGTTATTTTAAACTTGTAATCAGTATCAAAAAACCCAAAATTAGTTTTGCAAGTGTTTTTGTGGATTTTTAGCTTACTCTTGCTCATATGTACCCCGATTGGAGAGATTTTTGGCATGAAGAACACTTGGCAAGGTCTGCAACTTTATTGAATCCCCCATTTTTGCTCTACCATTGCCACGTTTTTTGCATATTTGAGTTTGCATGTAAAAAAGAAAACGTGTTTTGGCTGTAAGGCGTTTTTCTTCCTCATTCATACGCCTCTTGTTCCATTTGAAAATGTTATTCAAACGTTCTATGCAAAACGTCATTCATTTCATCTCATACGTCTTCACAAAAACCCTTCTATCATTTAAATGCCATTTCATGATGAAAACATCTTTTGGCTGAAAAACGTTTTTCCCTCTTTCCTTTTCAGCATGCCTTCCATTCAAAACGTTTTCCATTTCATGTTATTGGCCCTTCATTCCATTTCATTTCATGTTCATTTCACCTCATTCACATTTATCCATGATCTCATTACTATTTTCTGCAAAAGAAAGAAAGAAAAATGATGCCCTTGGCTGCAAATCAGGATTTTATAAATCAACTGCAAGTAGGGGATTTTGACTGCAAATGCAATTAGAAGTTTTAAAAATAAACTTGCAATGACTTCTTATTTTTCTTACTTTGCACTTTGTTACTTGCAATATGTTCCAAAAATCCCGATTACACACTTGCACTTGCAGTTAGCCTTCCAAAATCCGAAATTGAGCTTTAGCCTCATTTTTGCAGCCCCTTTGTCTCATTCTCGTTAGTCCTGCTTGCGCACATGACCTACCAAATCAATAATATAAGGCATGGGCCTTATTTTTCAAACAAATTCCAAGGCTGGAGAATGATACAAAGGAAGAACAACAACATGATGAAGCTACACAAGGAGTTGAATAAGTGACATGATTGAGCATAAAATGCTTTCAAGACAGAGATGGAAGAATATTTTCCAAACATCAGCATGAAGACCCAATCAAGGATGATGTAGTTCAAGTCGTGTCTTCAGACACTTAGAATAGTTTCAATTGTGTACATGTAATTTAGTTTTGACAAATTACATGTTAAATGGAAAAATGTAATTACCCGTGATAGTATCACTTGTAAAGTTGTAATTTGTAATTGCATATAATAACATTTCATGTCAAATTACAATAGGACTTGTAATGTTGAATAAGTCAACTGCAGTTAGTTAGTGGTTGAGAGAATTTCTCAAGTTAGTTGGGATCCTCCCACCTTTTTCTCAAGGCTTCTCTCCTATAAATACTTGAGGGGGTCTATTGTAATCTTTTATCTTTTTGCAATGCAACAAAACTCTGCTAGTTTGTATGTGCACTTTAAGACTTTGAGCTTAGATGTAAATCATATTATAGTCAATTAAAAGAGGCAAATTGTTTTCAAACTTTGTGTTGATTCAAGGTGTTATGTGACGACATTTTCTGCATATTGGTTGTGAGTTTTGTGGTGTTATACAAGAGGGATTCAAGCTCAATTTTGCAGACTTTGAGCTGCTTATTGCGTTTGGAGTTTTAGATTGGTTTTCAAATTTGATATTGTAGACTTTGTGCTGCTTTTATTTTCTATGTTTGTGCATTAAAAGTGCATCATGTAGTTAGATTTTGAGCTGCTCCATACTGTACTTGGTTACCAGAAAATCATCTAAAAAGGTTGATAGGAGAGTAAGTTGTCAAAGACTTTGTGTTTTCAATTTGTTTTCCCGTCTTGGAGGAGCAGCGGAGGACTTTGTGCCTTTATGGAAATTTTGCTTCTTTATTTGTTTACTTCATTAATCATTTATGCTTTCAGCTGTGATTCTTTTCTGAAACAAGAGAAAAGAATAAGTGTCTTTTCTGAAAAAGGAGAACAAGACGGAGTTTCACCCAGATTTAGAATAGATTTATAGTTAGAGTTTATTTCTGAATTGTTAAAATAGAAAGCAAAGGGGGAGCCTTCCCTTTGAAAATAGGAGAGTTTATCTCACACACTATGGCTGAAACCACAATTTTGCATATCCTCAAGGTATACAAAATTTTCAACCAACAGATAAGATTCCATAGAGAGGAATCCAAAAGGGCTGGATAAGACTCTATAGAGAGGAATCTAGAAGGTTTGGAAGGAGATTAGTTGTAACAAGATGTTACAATATTTTTCCAGATGAAGACCACCATACCAGCCAAAAACATCACGAGATCAAGGAAGAAGGAACTTATGAAGATTGCTTGAGGACAAGCAATGTCAAGCGGGGAGACTTGTGATGTCCCCATCACAAAATAAGATCTAAAGATAAGTATATATTTCATATATTTATATTTTAATAGATATATGCATTCAGATAGAGTAATCATTATAGAATATTCTTATTTAAATTATATGTATAAACATGATTAACTTGTGCGCCGTTGGTGACAGATTAGAAGAAGGGATCCTAGAAGAAACTAAGATGTTTTGCTTGAGGACAAGCAAATTTGGGAGGGGAGGACTGTCATGTCCCCAAAATCGTAACGTTAAGATAATAAAATACATATTTAAAAGATTAACCATTTGGCATAATTATAATTGTCACAGACAATATTATAATTATAAATATTAAATAACGTTCTAAATATTAAAATAAGTATTATAAATAACGTTATAAGTATTAAAATATATAAATATTAACAATCTAAATAATAATAAAATAAATATTTAAGATATGAGAATATAAAAGTAAAAATATAAAATATAAAATATGAGATAAAACAATCAAATAATAAATATAAAAGAAACAAATAATAAAATAAAAGACAATAAAATATAATATCAAAACCAATATTTAGCAATCCCTAAATAACCCCATATAGGAGTAATTACAATTTAAAATAAATAAGTAAAATAAATAATATAAATAATATTATGAATATTATTAAAATCTGATTATAATCAAAATAAAATAAACAAATATAAATATCAACTCCTAAACAGCCCTAAAAAGAATACCATTTTCATAGCGTGGGTGGCGAAAATATCAAATGCTATATATTGTTCTATTTCAGGACAAATTTTCCACACACCTAAATTCCTACATAAAGTCTTTGGAATGGAGACAAGCGACAACATATTATAAGTTTTGGTAAGAAGTGAGTGAAATTTATTGTGACTTGTTAGTGGATATTTATTATTTAATAAGGTACAACAAGCCACTTAATTTTCTTAATCTTTTCAATGCTTCGAAGTACTATGTCTCGAGCTAGATGTTAGTGCAACTTAACAACTACTAGTTTATATTATTTAATAAGTTAATGTAACATTTTGAAATATTCCCTTAATTTTTTCCAAAATTTAACACACAAATCAGCAACCAATCACTGATTAGCGTTAGCTCCAAATGCAAATCAGCATGGAAAGTAACTCTAACCAAGAATGTTCACCAAGATCCCAATGTGGGCGAGGTGATAGCATATGGTCAGAGGATCATTAGGAATAAACTGAACTGAAATTACAATTCATCTGCTGATGCGGCATCCACAAGCAGTGGGGATACTCCACTTATTCAGTGGGTAAGATTATTACATTATTAAAGGCGGCAAGCCAGCCATTTATATCCTCACTTCCACTTATTAACGTGGGGGGAATACAGTCCACACAACCACTTATTTAGTGGGGGGAAACTTACAATTAAAGAAAGATGATTATTTAAACTCAACCACTCAATCGTGGGAGTATGAAATTTAAACTAATTGCAGCAAATAAAATAAATAGCTGTTAGTACTACTAATCAGCTTTACAATGAATTAAACAGCTGCAAATAAGAAAGATATGCTTCCAAATCCATCAAAGGTTAGAGTAACACTTCCTCTAACTCTTACAATACAATAATGATATAAAAATGAAGCTCAAACCAACATTATATCAAAAACTAACAAGTCTGATATAAAAATCTGCAATCTGGAAATGTCTATCAGCAAACAGCAAACTCATAAAAATGTTCACAACTCCTAAATACCTCCGAATAAGCTGGAATGTTTTGCAAAGACCTTCTAGGAGGATGGCGCCCAAACTCAAACTACAAAACTGCATCAAAACTCAAGATATTATTCTTGCACGAATCCCAAAGCACTCATGAGATGGTACGGCCCTGTAGAGGGGCGATTTCTCTTGGAAAAATCAGAAACTTGGAATTAAAATCTGAAAACCTCCAAATATGGTCGCCATTATCATAGAAATGCAATGATCAAATACCCATAACCAAAATAAATTCATACCAAAAGCTGTAAATGAAAACCACCTTCAGCTGTGTATACACCAGCAACATAAAAACTGAAGTTCTCACCAAAATTCACCAATTTTGAAGCACAATCTGCTAGTTTGATTGAGAAGCAGCAATAATACCAACTAGGTGTTATCTTTCAAACACGAAATTGGATTGGAACTAGGAGGTAAGCATCCCTCGAAGTAAAAAACAAGTTGTCATTCCGACAGCATAACATTAGCATAAACATTGGATAATCAGCTCTTCAAACAGCAGCAATATATAAGCTTTAGTTGGCAAATGAAGCAACAAGAACTCTTCAAATTCCAAGAAGTTGAATCACTTCAACTTCCAAAAGGGACGCCACCTTTTTGCCTTTTACTTTTTGAAATAATAAAATATCATTCAACTTCCCTTTTAGGCATCCATTTCATATTGCAACAATAAAGCATTTATTAAATAATTAAATGCTCACTTGACCCCTTTATGCCCCCTTCTTTAAAACAACTTGAAGTCATCAAGCCTAGGCGTGGGGTACAACTTCAAGACATGAAAATTGACTAAGTCGGAAACTCAGTCCAAGGAGAACCAAATACAATGCCCAAGTTGCAACTGATGAATCGCTAAAAATAGTAAACTGACAAATGCCAAACTGAACCAAGTTGATAATGATGCTTTTGCCAAAAATGAACTTACTAAAAATAGTAAATGCCAAAAATAGTAAAAGTTAACTTCAAAACCATCAGAAGCCAAACTGAACACTGAACCGCAGGATTGAATTGCTACTAGATAGATATTCCAAAAGATAGACTTGCTAAAAATAGCAACTGCTATAAATAGTAAGTCTACACAACATCCTCTGAACGCCAACTGAGTAGTATCTGAAAGAGGAAACCCTAGTTTTATACTTCAGCTTAGCCTACGGATTTTAAATAGGCTAAATCCAAAAGAAGAGTGTATGACCAAAATGGGGACATTTACACATTTTATACTCAAAAAATTAAAATTAATGTACAAAAATATTTTACTATTCGATGAATGTTCGATGGACGACTGTAGTTGCACTCCAGAAGGAAATGTCCAAAGTGCTAGACTTGCGAATTCAAACCTCTGGAATCACCCTAGAACCCTTAGACTTGCAAAGATCAATGGTTGACCTTTTTTTTTTTAAAGGGGTAAATGCTTTTGATGTAAGATAGCACCCCTGTTTTTTTTTTGTTTTTTCCCAGCTGCTGTTTCAAGGTTTTCTGAGTTGTTTGTTTGTAGTTTTTTCATATGCCATTGAGTTTGAAGCATGCCATGATGTACATAAAGATTGCAAAGGGAAATAACAAGAAAACTTGCATAGAAAAGAAGTTTTTTGCCTTCATAAATATTCAGATTTTAAACATCATAAGTTCTGATTTTACAAAGTCAAATAGCAGAAGATAACATCACAAGTTCAGACCTGTTTGCAGCTTCGTGTCAATATATCATGGCTCCTTCAAGGGCAACGACCAGCACTGAGATGAAAGAATGAAACTTGCTGCCAATACCAGAAGAGACGTCTCCCTACACAAGCACCTTTGATAGAAGAAACCCCTTCCTCAAGAGGCCGAATCAACACAAGAAGACTCCTGAAGAGGGCGTTGGCTAAGCTGGGTCGACCTAGCTTTAAAAATTGTATTCTTCATCAAAAAATATGAAATAAAAATCAAAGGGGGCGCCCTTGAGAGAGGCTTCCATTGAGACATTACCCATTTGCAAACTCCCAACCCTCAGAGAGATATGATTGAAAAACCAGGTCCAGGTCCTCTTTGAAAATCACCCAGAAACCAAAATAAATCACTCCAAAACCTTCAAACTCACACCAAAACTGAAAGCAGATGAAAGCACACCAAAACCACTAAAAATACCGAAAGATCTTCATCATTTCTTCACAAATAATTGAACTCTTGAAGCCTTTTTTGATCTCAATTGTTAATCAGCACCAATATCTGATTAGAGTGGATATTTCACCACCGAAACCAGCCAATATGATGGAGGGTTTTCGTCTTCACAACGTAGCCCAGGCAATCAAAAGACAATCTGACAACAGTTCAGCATGTTGTCAATGTCTCGATGATGAAAATGAGAGCCAAACTTCATAATCTAAGTCTTAGGGCAAATGGACTCCAAAAAACTCTTAATTTTTCTCTAGAAATGGACGCCCTTCTCCTCCTAATATTTTAACATTTTATAATATTATCTCCTTTTTCTCATAGGCGTCCATTCTTAAGGAGGAAATATAATATTAAATGAACTTTTAAAAACAACTTAAAGTTGTTTTGTTAGGCGCCTTGGTACACTTTATGACCACTTTACCCCTCAATATAATAGTATAATATCACTTTATAATTTTACTTTATAAAACACGAGTGGTCAAATAAACAAATATTAAACTACAACCTTAGGCTCTCCAACAAAAATCGGTGTTAAATTCCAAACCAAAAATTTTGCTTCACTAAGGCATTTTGCTTAATTGAGTCGTAATCTTGTTAAAGTGATGTCAGAAGGTCATTTTTGGGGTTTTTAAATATGGAGTTGGTGTTAGTGTCATGTCAGTCTATTTCTGAAGAAATTTAAGAAAAGTGAAAATCTAAAGGAAAATCATCAAAATTTTCTCTGGAGAGGGAGCACATTTTCAAAAGGGAGCCCTATCTTTTAGGGGCTCGGATTCTGTTTTTAGGGTTTGTCACCTCCAACAGGCATTTGTCCAGTATCACGTCAGCTTCACAATGGGCTATTAAGCCTGTCAAACGGACTTGTTTCGTGCAGGTTACGGAAGATATAGCGCAAAACGAGAGGAAAAAGTCAAAATTGGCTAACACTGGAAAAAAGAGCAGCTTTTGAAAAAGGCGCCCATCTTTTTGAGGTGTCAAATGAAGGTTTTTGACTAAATGCCACCCAAGATGTTTGTCTCACATTTGTTCAGGCTTCGCGACGCATTTGTCAGTGGGTGAATCTGAGTTGCAGAGGTTCCTGAGTCGGAGGTCAAACATGGGGTCAAATCTTGGTCAAAATATCAAGGGATGAGCAAAAGAGCACTTTTTCAGAAAGGCGCCTGAGCTTTTCAAGCCTTTAATGCCTTCTTTTTGATGATCTCAGATATTTAGTTTGTCCGTTACTGCCTGCCTTTCCGATGTCTGCTCCGCCGACGCTAGATGACCCAAATGGCCCGCAATGGAGTTTTAATGTTATTTTGGTCAGTTCCAGAAATGGCTAAGTCTGGGGGAAAAAGAGCAACTTTTCAAAAAGGTGCCCTTGATTTTCACCCCTCAGGTGATGTTTTTTGGGGAAATGTGCCTTTGCTGCTGTCGTGCAGAATGAGGTCAGCTCCGCAGTGAACCCGTGATCCAAATTCCTCAAAATTGGTTAACCGGTTATGAAGGATTTGTTTTCCCTTCAGACGATGGAGATGTCAAAATTTGACCAAGTCTGAAAAAGATGCCTTTGAAAAGGCTTTGGATTTTGGAGCCTTTAGATTCTAGTTTTAAGGATGTTCACCTTAAGGTACCTTTGGATTAGTTTTTGTCTTGTCACATGCACTTGTCACTAGCCAATCAAGGGAGTTGGGGTCACCGCTGTTAGGGGATTTAAATGTGGGTCCCCGAAAGACGCTCAAATCCAAATTTTCATGAAAATTGGCTAAGTCTGGAAAATGCCTTAAGAGGTCAAAGTTGATTTTTCAAAAGAAGTTGACTGGTGCGCCTTAACTTGAGTTCTAACTTCAGTTGAACGATTTCTGGGTTGTCATCTCCAGTTCATATATTGGCATGTTGAGTGATCTTTCAGTTTGCATGTCGAGTTAACTAGTTTGCATGTCCAGTTAACAACTTTGCATGTTGAGTTAACTTGTTTGCATGTTCACTTAACTGAAGTTTATGCTTGAAAATATACTTGAGTTTGCATGCATGGCGCAATTGGTTGAAATTGTGAAGTGAATTGTGAAGTTGGCGCTTCACTTTTTATCAACTGAAGTTTCAAAAGGGACGCCATTTTTAAAGCATGACTTTGTTAAGTATGGCGAATTCACTTTTGATTGTTAACTGAAGTTTTCAAAAGGGACGCCTTATTTAGAATTTTTAAATATTTAAAGCATGAGTTTAAAATGGCGAATTCAGTTTTTATTGTCAACTGAAGTTCTGAAAAGGGTCGCTTTAATTCTTAGTTGTGAATTTAATGAATTTTGAAGTATGGCGAATTCAATAAGGATTGTCAACTGAAGTTAAATTCGCATGATGCTTTAAATGGTGTTGTCAATTGAAGACTAAGAAGGGACGCCTTAGCATGGTGTTTTATTTAGTTCGTTTTAGTTTCAGTTAACTAAAATTGGGGTCCAATCATAAGGTAAGCGCCATTTTCAAGGTTTAATGCTTTTGTGCGAATTTCAGTGATGAAAATCTATTTATTCAAGCATTGGCGTCCATTATTTCTTCATCACAAGCTTCGAAATATACATTCTTCTTGAGCGAGCAGCAATTTGAAGGTGCTACAGGTGTCAGAATTCAACGTTCTTCATAGCAACGGATTCAGATTGATTAGAAGAAGAAGATTTCAGACTTTGTTTTCAGTTTGCATGCAGGTTTCATCGAATTCCAAAACAGAGATAGGCGAATTCTACAGAAGCTGAGCAAATAAAACCTTCTTTCTTCTGTCTTATTTCTTCTATTTCTCATCTTAGGTACTTTCTTCGCATGTCAAAGAAATTCAGCATATTTTCCAGAGTTTGATCATCTGGGTTCGCATACTTCAGTATTTGCAGCAAAACCCATGTCTTAGATTTTTTCGAGAAAATTGCCCCGTAGTCTTCATTCTGAAGCTCTATGCTTTTTTCTGAGAATTTCTTTGCATGTGGGCCTAAAACACATCTTTTCGAGAATCAAACTATCTAGGTTGTCTTAGAATTTGATTCTACACAAAACCCACGTTTCAGAAAATTTCAAAAATTTCTCTTGCCTTAGGCTATTTTTAGCCTTGTCCAGAGGTTTTCAGTTTTTCCAAAAAGTTGTTCAAGTATATTCAACTTTACAGTCAAAAGTCTTCATTTTCAAAATGCAATTCAATCTCATTGATTATAAGATCAAATTGGCTCTTATGCATAATTTTGTCAAAACTTCAGATATAGACCTAAATCATGTTTATCCAGTGGTTAATCTGAGCAGTCTGGAGGGTGTTAGCAGCAATTCATTGAGGAATCTTGAGCGTTCCGGATTGCTGGCAGCAACATCTATTCCTGTTACCACTTTTGATCTCGAGTTCGTTCTTGCTTGCATCAAGCATTATGACTCATCTTCACAACAAATCAGATCAGCTGACAGGAGGGTTGTTTGCAGTCTCAAACCGAAAGATATAGAGAAATGCTTTGCTATTCCTCCGCGTTCAGATAACTTTACTGTGGTTATCGAGGCCTGTGAGAAGATATGGGATGGAGATCGAGAACGTTCGCAGAGAAAGGTGGCTCAGAAATGGCTGAAAGTTCAAAAGACTAACATGCCTAAAAAGGTTGGCTGTGGTGAATTCAAAGATGAGGTTGATGTTTTGATAACTTTGCTCAATCCAGTTACAGGCCAAGAGGATGCTAACACTTTCCGATCATGGATGTTTTACCTTATTTCCAGAATTCTTGATGGTACATAACATTTTGACTGGGCTATGTTGATTAGTGATTGCCTACATCAACAGATTTCTGATTTTCTCAAGTTTCATAAGTTTCATATGATATCTTACTTGGTCTACTTAGTTGCATTCCAAGGCAGCTACAAGCATCTAAAAACTAATGGCACTCTTGGTGTTCAACATGTTCACGAGTATTATCCTCAGTTGGAGTTCTCTAAATCTGAACAAGACTTCCGAGCAGTGAATGATCACTTTTTTATGAGGACAGTTAGAGATCTTGATAACGAAATGCACATTCATATTTCTGCCGAGGCAAAATCAGCAATGGAGACTTGGGCAGATTGGTTTATCCAATTCCCTACTTTCACATACATCCGGGTTTATGGATATGTTGGAGAGCCTCTGATGTTGCTGAGGTATCCTTCAGACAAGATCATCTTCATGGAGTTTCTCAGATAGATGCAACATGTTCATTTCTTTCTTCCCAGTCGTCATAAGACTGTGACTACTTTTCCATTTGGATTAGGGATTTTCACATGCAGTGCGGCAACAGATGCCAAGCTTATGTCAACTGAGATAGAAAGATTCAAGCTTAAAACTCATATTGAGAGGCGGTCCTATGATCCTCTGGGTCATTATGCAGACAGGTTAGAGCGAGGGATTGCACATAAGCCAACACTTGAAGATTTCTGGGCTAATTGTGAAGATGAATTCGAGGTTCGTCATCGTCACTATTGTAGACTCACTATCGCTCAGCTCTTTGATTACCTATCAGAGGATGTTGATGGTCTGTTAGATGATGATGGAGAAGTTCTTCTCAATTCATATGTCAGAGATCAAATTGCTTGGCAGCCACTTCGTTCACCGGATTGGTATGCTAAGGAGAATACTTCTATTGAGGAGGTTTCTAGATCGGTTATCAAGACCAGCAAGTAGTTCTTGGAGAGTAAACAGAAGCGAAAGTCAGTTCCTGTGACAAAGCCGCCAGAGAAGTTTTCTTCATTGCCTTCTACTTCTAGGTCAAGACCTCGGGTCAAGGCTATTGTGATACCTCCTAAAGGAGTTAGACTCAGTGGAAACACGGGAAAGAGAGCTACTGGTAAGAGGAAGCATAAGTGAGTTGAGAATGTACCTGAGATTCTAGTGGAGACAGTCATTCAGGCTGAACCTCACGTTTCACCTCCTAGTTCGCCACACATGCAACCTATTGACATAGATTCAGAGCCTGAGACACCAATTCGAGTTGGATCAGAGACAACTGAACCACCACAGGTGGATACATCAGGGACAGTCTCTCCTCGAATTGATGATATTGTTCAGTCTTGTTGGCTCGAGAGGTCTTTGGGGAGACAGAGGCGAGAACCTTCATATAACCTTGATTTATCTGAGTTCGGTGAGCCTTATTAGAGAAGGTCGAACAAGAAAATCAAGAAATAGGTGCATATTGAGAAGACTCCAGAGTCAGAGATTGTTATAGAAGTTGCTATTCCTCCAGAGGGTAAGAGCCTAGATGAAGTCGAAGTTGGTGACTTTACTTTTACTAAGGCAAATCTTGGCAGGACCACTCGAGAGACAGACATGACTCTTCTCAATATTGTCACCAATAATCTTGAAGAACGCATCACAAAGGATGGAGAGGATAAGGCATTGCTTAAGGCTGAAAACAGTCAACTTCGTCAGTATATCTCTGATCTTGTTCACAGAAATTCAAGTAGAGCGCCTGTTCTTCCTCAGAATACACCTACAGAACAACGAAAACTGGATCAGTTAGTCAGTCATGGCAGACTTTTGGATAACTGGATTGAAAATTTAGTTGCTACAGGTCAACATCTTCTTGTGGATTTGTATCAGTTGAGGAGTGGCGCACATAAACTTCGTCAAGGTATTCAATTGCTCGAGATTTTAGTTACAGAGAGTTTAGCCAAGGATCGTGTTCTTGTGTCTCAGTTGTCTGTTGCATACGATGCCTTGGAGATTGATGAAGATCAAGAGAAATTTTTTACTTGGAGAGAGCAATACCTTCTCAAAATAGAGATATGTGAAAGGATCTCTACCAAGTTATTTTCACTGAAAGATAATGTTGTTGGAGCTCTTGCACTTGTCAGTGGTTTTGTGGTTCAGATTATGTGTCATTATCTTCTTGAAGATGGCACGTATATTGCATTAAATGAAGTGCAAGCTGAGTTCGAAAGGCTAATTCGTGATAGTCTTGAGGGGGAGCCTATGGCGGCTAAGTTGGAGAATGTTTCAGTTATTTCAGCGAGTTTCAGAAAGGTGACTGAAGATGTCAGAGAATGCATGCATACAGTCAAGGAAGGTGACAAAGAACTGAAGAGATAGATTATCGCTTTGGACAGTATCAAAGTGCCAGAGGACAGAGAGATTGACGAGTTCTTGGTCGAAGTAATAGACCGAGATGACATGGAGTAATCTGCCAGTTGGAACCTGCAGTTAATTTCGAGGATTGAGTCATGAGCAGCAGTTAACTCGACTTTCAGTCTTGAGTTCACTTGCTGACTTCATACATGCTTATCTCTTCCTTGGGATTATCTTCACAGGAGTTAGGGTTAGGGTTTCCAATTAACTGAAGGTAGTGTCCAATTAACTTTGCTTTAAATAAGGACGTGCATGCTTGCACATTGTCCATTTAGGTTAAATGTACCGGTTAACTGATGGTAGTTTTCCAGTTAACTGTATAGTTTGCTTTATTAGGGTTTAGCAAAAAATCTTGCATGCATTGCAAGACTGTAGTTGACTCAAGGTGATTTTAGGGTTCCCTACACCTTTCGATGTCTATAAATAAGAGCTTTTGCTCATATGTAAATAACTTTTGCATGAGAGAGAAATATATGCTGCGCCTACCTTGCCCTCAATATTGCTCTTTTTTGTATCTGTTCATGCGCTTTTTGCTGTTATAATGAATTGTTATGCCACATAGGGTTTCATGCAATTATGATGGTGAATTCTTTCCATAGTTAGATCAAATATGTTTTGTGTTCAATAAACTTGTTCAGATTGAGATGATAGTTGTGCCACCTTGCCTTTAGGTAGAGAATTTGCACTTGGTTATCGTGTGTTGTTGTGAACAATAAACTTGTTCAGATTGAGCTGATAGTTGTGCCACCTTGCCTTCAAGTTGAGAATTTGTATTCAATTTATCGTGTGATGTTGTTGCCAATAAACTTGTTTAGATTGAGTTGATAGATGTGCCACCTTGCCTTCAAGTTGAGAATCTATACTCGTTTATCGTCTGATAGTTATCCCCGCTCCATTTTCTCATGCTTTGTTTTCTTGAGGAAACTGGATAGATTTTAAGTAATTGGCATAGTTGTAGTTAGTTTGCAAAACCAGAAAATACTTAGCTGCAACGTATATAGTTTTCGAGAAAGCCTTGTACCTCTACAGCTGAAGCAAAAAGACAGGATATAGTTTAGTTTATTTTCCTTTGCAAGTACTTTTGTCAAGCACAACGAGGGAGCTTCCCCTCCTAATTTGAAGATCACTCATTGCGTAGTGTGCATAGCTGTCCGTACCAACTCTTACTCCAGAGGTGCTAGTTGTTACGCCAACAATATCCATAATGTGTCTATGTGCATCATGAGTATAACTTTGTATGTGCATGCCCTTGTGTATGTGTGCTCATGCACATGATTTTAAGAAATTATATTCATAATTCCTAAAAGACCATAGCATAAGTGATTTTTTAACTTTGCTTGGCTTGAGTGAAACTTATTTTAGTGGCTATCAAGTTGTAAATGAAATTTCTAGTGATATATGTACCTTTGATGATGTTTAATGAGTACTTTCAATGTATTTCATGCTATAGAAACAATGTCATAGTCGAATTGAATCCAAACACAACAATTTTTTTTCATCACACCCTCTTGCATAAAGAACCCAAAAAATACTCACTATGTTTCTACTTGAAATACAATTATCTCAACTAGAAAATATGTATCCTAGAACATCTTGTTGTGCAGTGGAAGTGATGATGAAAGACTACCCATTTATTGACACCCTTTTCTAGAGGATTAAGATTAATGTGGATTGAAAAAAGCCCTCAAATAAAGAAAAGATGTTTGATACAAATTATCACTCCAATAGCATTATGAATTATTACATATTTTCTCAATTGAAAACCTCCATATAATGGAAAAAACATTAATATATGACTTACACATATATATTGTAGCAAAAATAGTAGTTTTGAAATAAGCAAATAACACTTAAATGTCATCTTGTAGATGAGATTCCCTTGATGCTCATTGCTACAAGTCATATCATTATTTTGAGATGATCCAAGTAACCAACTTTATACTCATCATATAGATAATTTTGTAAAAAAATATTAAGAACTGAAACAAAAACAAGTCATAGTACTATGAATCTACTTTCTAAACTACTTTTTTTTTTTTGAAAATGGTAGAGATTAAGGGGTTAAAAAAGGGGGGCCACACAAATTGTTCCTATTTTTTTTTAAAAAACATAACATAACATCTGGTGTGCCCCCCCTAAAATGTTAACTTTTTTTTAGTATTTTAAAAATAGCTTAAATGAGAAATTAGCTAACACCATGTAGTTTATGCTCAATTTTTCTACTAATTTTTTAATGAATATATGATTTTTTTACTAATTTTCAAAGTAGACATATCCTGAAAAATAGAAAATTGAGCATGCTCCCCCCTAAAATTTTTGAAAACTGGTTGAAAATCAAATTTTCTTAAATATATGTAGAATGGAATCTAGTTTCTAAAAATGCAATTTATTTGAAATTTCAATGAACAGTTAAAAAATACGGTAAAAAATACCACACATTGATTTTTGATAAAAAAATGAATACAATAACAAAAGAAATTAAAGATGAAAACCTTAACATACTCAAAACGTGAAAAAAACTACATGGTTGGATACCTAAGAGAGAGGTTAACATTATCATGGCATTTTTTTGACTTGACATTGAAACACCTACAAACCTAGTGTGGAGCATGCTCGAGATTATGTCATTTTTTTACTATTTGCAAACACGTCTTTGGACATTGAAATGTCAATCCAAACCTTTGGGTTGGAAGCCCAAGTAAAATCCATGCTAAAGGCTTGGAAAATTTTAAAGTAAAACATAGTGCACTCACATATGTTTTGCTTTGAATATTTATCTCCCTCACATTCTCTCTCTCCCACTCTCTGTCAATCCTTATGTCTCTCCATCCCTCTATTCTCTCTCCCCCCTTTAGGTTTCCCTCTCTACTTCTCCCTCCCTCCTTACCCCTCTCTCTTTGTTCTTCTCTTTGTCTCTTATCTCTCTCTCCCCTCTCTAGTTCATTACCCCTTTCTTTTTAATTGAGGGTATATATTTTAGGATTGAGGGTATAAGGTTTAGGGTTGATGGTATAGAGCTTAAGGTTGAGGGTATAAGGAACTTAGGGTTGAGGGAGTGTAGGGTTGAGGGTTTAGTGTATAAGCTTTAGGTCATAGTTTTGAGGGATAGTGTTTAGGATTTAGGGTATAGGGTTGAGTGTATAGGGTATTGGGTATAGGGTCAAGGGCATAAGGTTATGGTGGATGGTATAAGGTATAGGGTTGAGAGTGTAGGGTTTAGGATTGAGAGTGTAGGGTTGAGGGTTGAGGGTTGAGGGTATGGGTTTATGGTTAAGATTATAAGGTATAGGGTTTAGGGTTTGGGGTTGAAGGTATAAGGTTGAGGGTTGATGGTATTGAGTATAGTGTGGAGTGTATAGGATTTATGGGTTAGGGTATAAGCTATAGGGTCGAGGGTATAGGGATTAGGGTTTAGGTTTGAGGGTTTAGTGTATAGGTTTTAGGGCCTAGGGTTGAGGGTATAGGTTTGAGTGTATAGGGTATAAGTTTAGGGTTTAGGGTTGAGGTTATTGGGTATATGGTCAAGGCTATAGTGTTTACAGTGGGGGGGTATATGGTTCAGGGTGTATATAGGGACATATGTGTGCATTATGTGATAGATGATTTTATCTTACATACAATAATAAAGGCTTATCTATCATTTGATTCTTTGGTGGATAAATATCAACAAATAGGATTAATGTTGAATACAATTGAGGCTAATATTTTGTGTAGTGTTAACAAGTATCCAACATAGTTATCAAGGTTATTCATTTGAAGCCAACCCAATTAGTTTACAAATTTATTTATTATTCTTTCTTATGACAAATGTTGAGATGATTTTTTTTGAGTTAACTAGACCACCTTTGATGTTTATTGTTCTACAAAATTTCTTATATTTATATAAATTTAAGAGGCTTATGATCTATGTGAATAACAATGTCTTTCCCCAAGATATAGTAATTCCATGTTATATATAGGCTTGAACAATGTATATAACTCCTTGTCATACATAAGATTAGATAAAATCTCACTACATGTTAGGCAATTACATGATCACATTGTGTCAAAACTACTACAAGTGCATATTTGGAGGCATCGAGCTCAATTTCAAAGGATTATTTCAAATCAATAAGAACTAGTGTAGGTATTAAATAAAGTATCTACTTCAATTGTATAAATAGTTGTTATAGTCTCTCTATCCAAGGGAATTTTTATTTTACTCTCACCTAAATGCTTGGTTCATAGGTCATGCCAAGTGTGAGAATCTAGTTACACAAAACTATAATAAAAGTTGGATGATTCTAAAAGTATAATATTTTATGATATTTTTATGAGGTGGTGAATCTCTAACTACCTTTATCGTTTGAGGTTCCACATAAACATAATCCTTTTTTATAATGTATCTAAGGTACTAAATCCTTTCCATACTAAAGGAATACTTTTCTAAATTTTTATCATAGATCCCATGTTGTAGAGTTGAAAGTATCTATTGAACATGATGTAGATGTTCCTTCTATTTATTTCTTAATAGAAGTATGTTATCTAAATAGAAAAATTAACAAAGAAAATAGTGAGAGGCCTAAGTGCATCATTCATCACTCACATGAAGGTAGAAAGTGTATTTGTCAAGCGAAAGAACAAGGCTATCCATTTGAAAAATCCATTTGGATTTGAAGGTATTATTTCACACATCTAATGAATCATTGGTAACTTGGCGGCACCCAATCTGTAGTGAAAAAATTAGGCCCCTTAAGTTGATTGAAGAGGCCATCAATACAAGGAGCTGGATACCTATTCATTATAGTGATAATGCTCAAAGCTCATATGTCAATGTAGAGGAATCAATTTCCATCCTTCATCTTAGAAAGAGTAATTAAGTTTTCATATGTTGAGGCACTTGGTCAAATGTGACCCTTTTGAATCAATTCCTAAATCTATTATTTTATTTCCTCATTCTCTAAGATTCATCTTCTATATCTAGTGACCCATTCGGTAATGGTGTCCTTGGAATGAGATCAATCAAATGTTGTATGTGATAGTGTAGAGTTTCCCTTGTTAGTGAGGTGAATACATCTTTATGCCCTTTAATAATATCTTTTCCATCTATTTTTTTTTTAGTATTCATAATGGTTGTTTTGGCATGAGTGGTTACTATAACTGATCTTACCTCCTTAGGTCAGAACAACAACAATATAAATGTTCTAATTTGAGAAATAAAATGTTGACAAATTATTTTAAAACAACCAAAGATATAATATTTGTAAATTACCTCTACTATTTGATACTTTTATTCACCCAACTTATCTACCTACCTAAATATTTTACCCTTAGCTCACTCATCTCATGGTCTGTTGTTGTGGGTGAAGTGTTGTTTATAGGTTCAATCTCTTTAAAAAATAATACATATCAACTTTTTTTACT
Organism: Sequoia sempervirens; assembly: GCA_007258455.2. NCBI lineage: Eukaryota > Viridiplantae > Streptophyta > Pinopsida > Cupressales > Cupressaceae > Sequoia > Sequoia sempervirens. Next base: position 164,419 of record VDFB02093567.1, read on the forward strand.
TTCACTTTTAGCAATGAATTATAGATTCTTCCCATTCACCCACATCTATGAGTGGACTAGGAGTTCCTTTTCCTCTTCAAGTAGCACTTCTAGGTTGAGGGTATAAGGTATAGGGGGTTAAGGTTAAGGTATTGGGTTTATGGTGAGACTATAAAGCATAGGGTTGAGGTTTGAGGGTATAGGGTATAGGGTTGAGGGTTGAGGGTTGAGGGTTGAGGGTTGAGGGTTGAGGAATGAGGGTATATGGTTTATGTTTTAGGGTTGAGGGTATAAGCTTTAGGCTTTAGGGTTAAGGGTATTGGGTACATAGATTCAAAGGTATAGGGTTTATGGTTGAGGGTAAAAGTTTAGGGTCAAGGATATAGTGTTTACAGTGAAGGGTATAAGGTTGAGGGTGTAGGGTTGATGGTATAAGGTATAGGGTTTAGGGTGTAGGCTATAGGGTTTAGGGTTTAGGGTATAGGATTGAGGGTATTAGGTTAAGGGTATTGGGTATAGGGTCAAGGGTATAGGGTTTAGGGTTTAGGGTATAAGGTATATAGGGTCATGGGTATAAGGTTTAGGGTTGATGGTATGGAGTTACTAGAACATGGCTTAGAAGGCACCCAATTAAGAAGTCTGATGTTTTTTTGTTTGAGGACTTTGGCACGCATCAGAAGATTCTTCATTACTCAAACCTTGTTGTGGCATCAAATGTTAATTTGATCAAACATGGGGGTAGACCATTGAACAATAACTTGTGAAAGGTTTGAGTCTGACCATTAGACAATACTTGACACAATAAAGAGTAGAGAAGACCCATATGGTTCCTTGGATTGATTGTAAATGAAAAAAAATGTAAATTCAAGTTGATTTGTAAATATGTACATCATATTTGTATATTTATGTACATAAAAATCCAATAAATTTAACTAATTTCATTATACATAAATCCAATATATCCAATAATTTATGTACATAAAATCTAATAAATCAATTTTACTTCTTGGTGCTATCTTGGAGGTTGGATATGATTATACATGCATTTGAAACACACATGGCTCTTAGATTACAAGAGATCAAGCTCAAGCTTCTCTACATGGCTCATAAGATCATCTTCTTGTCTAGAAACTTCTAGCTTTTGATATGAATTTGGGGAGGACATGCAACTACTTAAATAAATAGATGATGCCTCACTATTTAATACTTTAGCATTATAATCATCATATTAACTAGGGTTGAGAGCATATGATGAAACACTTGAAGGAGTAGGCCTAGGAAAGTTTTCATACACTAAAAACTTATTTATAATATTATAATATTTTTGCAAGAAGGGATCAAAGTCCATAAATAATAAAGTATAAAATTTAATGTACTTCAATAGCATATGCTACTCTCATGAAATGTGTGGTACATTGTCACAATGGTCACTTGATTTCAATAACATAAACACTTAAAATCACAACAACAAAGTCACCAACTCTCGAATGGAAAAAAAATTAGCACAAAATGGAATCCAAGGGTTTAATTGTGTATAGGTTCTCTTCGTAGGACCCTCACATATATGGTGAGAGAAAGAAAAAAATCAAAGGTTATATCCTCCACAATGGTACCAATTGCTAGTGCAAGTTGACAAGATACCAGCTAAATAGAATAAACATAATATAGCTATAGAATAAATTATCACATACCTTATATATCAAGATATTCACAATTGCATCCCTATCAATGACATCATTTATATGTGTAGTTTGGTAAACTACCAACTACGCATGGAAAGATGAAATGACCATAAAATAACTCATTAGGTGCTTGAGATATTATAACAAAGATTAAACTAATGAAAATGATATCCCTATAAATGATGCCAAGTTGTTGGAACATAAAGTGTATCTCCATGAATCATAGAAAATAATCTAATACATAGCCCAAGGAATGTCAAATTGGGACATTAGAAAGAATCTTGTGATAATACTATGGACAATAAAGGTTCAATGTATAAGAAAATAAGGTGAATCAATTTATAAGTTTAATCACGTAGGTTTAAAACAATTATTTCTAACATCCCCAAAGATGGTAGAATTGATGTATTTGTGTTTATTGACTTGTTTTATGAGGGAATTTAAATTGATAAATTAGGAAGTGCTAATATTTTCATGTTTGTAGGTTAAGCTTTCTAAGGATGCAAAAAAAATTCTAGAATGTATTCAATAGGTTCATTAGGGTTAAGGTTTCTTTAGGTCTCTTCAAGTTTCATAGATAGAGGAGTCTTGTTTCTTACTAATATGTGACCATTGTTGCGAGACTATCCTTTGATGACTCTTTTAAACATTTTGGATTGTTTCCTCATGTCTATCCTTGAATACTCTTATGTAGATTTTAAGACCTTGTCCTCAGTTGCTTGACTCAAGGAAATCATCCTTTAACTATCTCCTTGATGCATTATGACTTTCATATATGCCCTATGTTCTTTTTACTCAAATTCCATCAAGGTTTAAAGTAAGGATTTGAAGAGACCACCATTGGAAAAGCAAGCTTATCATGATATGTATGCTCTCAAAATATTGAAACATTGTCACATATCATTATTTATTCTTCTTTTCATATCCACACCTTCCTTGCAAAGAATAAGCATTCAAATAAGATTAAAATATTCAAAAACATTAAAATGTTTTATATCTCCACTTACTAAGTTCTTAGCTTGTCATTTGCATTGTGAAAGTCAAAGGTGGGACATGCATCATAAAGCTTAGGTCAAAAACTAGTTAATTTTAAGCTCAATAAAAATAGGGTGTACCTAAGCTTCTTTACTTACACAACCTAATCCACTATATATTTTCCCTAGTTTCTCATGACTATCCTTGAATACTCTTATGCAAACTTTTAGATCCTATCCTTAAATGCTTGACTCAAGGAAAATTTTTCAAGAGTGATACTTTGTATTTCGTGCATCATGGGGCCAAATTGATAGTGCTAGCACGTTTGGATGGGTAGGCTTATGCTAGGAAAGGTCCTATTTCACACCCCAGCTTGCCTGGACATTGTAGGATACATTATGTTGATGCTTTCTCTTAAGATCCCTAAGTGCCAAAAAGTTCCAAACTTTGATGGGTTGTTTCTCAGAAATAGTGGCACCAAAAAAAGTTTCATCTAAAGGTACACGGTCATGTAGGGTCCCTTCATAATAACCTCTCTCAATTTTTGGAATCTCCAATCCACTTGACCATGGCAACAATTTTTTAAATATCGTAAACGCATCAATTGTGTTTAATAAAAGCTTGTAAAGAGCTCTACTTTGCATTCTATGTGTCGTGGGGCCAAACCAACAATGCTGACACATCTGAATGGGAAGTTTTATACTAGGAAAGGTAGATTAATAGAAGATTAAGTTATTTCCTTTATTTTGCAAGTCATTGCTTTATTTTTTCCAACATTTATTGTTTTCTTGTACATGTGTAAACCACCTATACTCACTGATATAGGTTGTATAGAGTCCATGAATCCACATACAATGCTAACATGATCAAAAGCTTACGAAGTCCTGGTTGATAATTAAATGAAGTCTTTACAAGGGTTTAGTGAACTGTTCAACTAGGAACTCCTCTGAATTGTGTGTCTAGTACCAAGTTGACCGAGCATTAGTAGAGGCCTTACATTTTTCGCATAGTTTTCAGGGATGGTGCTACATTAAGGGTTCCCTTGTGTAATTTCAAGCTTTCATAAGTTTAAATGTCTTTTCAACATTAGGATAACTAGGTTTTAATCCATCAACACAAAAATGTTTTACTAACACTGTGCAGAAGCATATGGCCCAAAGAGTTACTGCCATTGTATGTGAAGGTAACAAGACGCTCTAGGAAGATTTTTCCCCTCAACATGCAAAAATTTAGAGGATACTAGTGATCAAAGTGAACAGAGAAAGGGTATTCTTGAAGAAGAATCATCCCTAAAATCAATATCCACATCAGATACAAAGGAGACTTCCCATACACAAATCATCACCATGGATGATGGTGCAGTGGAAGACCCACCAAAGCATGTGACTTTTGAGTTCCCCATTGCCAACCAAGAGAGAGAAATTTCTCTAAAGAATATATCACCTTCAACATTACCTTTCTTCTATGGGTTGGTCACAGAGGATCAATATACCTTCCTTTTTGAGTTTGATGTGCTATGTAGAAGTTATGATTATACTAGAAATGCACATAAGCTCAAACTATTCCCAACAACATTGAAGGATGTTGCTTTGAGATGGTTTATGGGCTTGGAAAGAGACGCTATTCCAAATTGGAATACCATAAAGACAAAGTTCCTAGAGAAATACCAGGACTACTATTGAGGAATAGACAGAAAGAGAGATGACATCTTCAGGATGTCACAAAAGGAGGATGAATCCTTGGAAGATTACATGGAAATATTTTAGTTTTGCCTTAAGAAATTCCACCAAAATAGACTCTTTGATGAGTCTTTAAAGCTGATATTTTCAAGGGGGATTAATGAGGATAGCATGGATGCACTTAACCTCATTGGGGTAGGAGATATCTTTCAAGCACCATTTGAGGAGATCTACAAGGAATGCAAAAACTACTCAAGGTCTTTCACAAAGAAGGTTATAGGAGACAAGACCTCTTCCATCAACAAACCATCCAATGGACTCTCAAGAGTTGAATTGAGCTCAATATTCTATCAAATATGAAGGAGGATATTATCAACCATCTTGCTACACAATTAGACACCCTCCATATCAAAAGAAGCAATAAGAGGCAGAAGCAAATCTTACATAATACTGCCTGCATTGTAGACATAGAAATACTAATTGCAAGTGTAAGAAGGTGGCTAGTATATTTGAAGATAAGCAAGGGACATTAGAATTTCATGTATTGGAAGGTGAAGATGGACAAGTATTCTACATAGCTCAAAAGAAACCATGACAACCAAGACAAGTTATGCCCCAAGATCCTTTGAATTTCAATATTTCATTTCTTGGAAACAATTCAAATCTTTCTAATTGGAATCGTCAGTCTTGGGCCAATATGCAAAACCAAAAATGGAAAATTCCTCAAACCAATTGGAATCAATAACAGCAAAACATGTGGCCTTCACAAAATTACCAAGGACATAATTCTCAATGGCCACCCCAACAAAACAAATGACAACCTCAATGGCAAAGAGGTCAATAGTGGAAAAATCAAAACATGAATTATCAGTAGCCACAACAACCCTTGCAACCACAACAACAAACCATTATGCCAAACCCAACAAATCTAGCACCACGACCACCTAGAGAACCTCAACCGCTATCCCAACCTACACCTAACCCCAATAACAAGCCTATTCAACAGGCTTATGCTAATGAAGCTGTTCAATACCCTACTTATGGGGTAGAGATAAGTGATGTCCACCTTAGGTCAGGGAAAATGTTGGGCAAGCCTTCATCCCTTCAAATCATTGAGTTGGTTGATGAAGAACCCCTAGTAGAGACCTTGGACAACCAACCTAAGGATCCTGAGTCAAATTAGGTTGACCAAACCAAACAAAGTTAAGAGCCTCCATTCCTTGAAATATTAGCAGTTCAAAGGCATCAAACACAATTTGAAACTAACCTGTTGGGACAACTCAAGGATGTTTGCATCAAAATACCCCTTATCCAAGCCATTAAGGAGGTTCCTATCTACACTAAAACAGTGATAGACCTATGCCTTAAAAAGCCAGGCAGGAAGAGAAAAGATCCCTAGACTGTGCATGTCCTAGGACAACTTGCAAACATTATGTTGTGAAACATAACTGTCCCCAAGTATGCAGAACTTAAGAATTTTGTAGTGAATGTAGAGATAAATGACACTCTCATTAAGAACACCCTAATTGAATTGGGAGCAACTATTAATGTAATGACTAAAGAGACAATGGAGTTGTTACAGTTGATAGAACTCAGACCTACACTTATTGTTCTACAACTGGTAGATAGGTCCAAAGTTAAACCTGAGGGTATAATTGAAGACTTGGTAATAACATTGGATTCCTAGGAGTACCCTGCATATTCCATGGTATTGCAACCAAAAGCTAATCTTGCAGGCTAGCCCCTCATTCTAGGAAGACCTTGCTTGGAAAAAATGGATGCCTTTATAGGTTGCAGGTTTGGGAATATGATTATCTCTAATGAAAATGTGACTAAGAAATTGGTCCTTTATCAACCAGCCCAACCACATGTAGACCTAGAACAAACTATTTGGCCTATTCTAGATGAGGAGGATCAGTAGCTAAAAAAACAAATCGATGCTAAGAATGTAAGGCAAAGAATGTCTAATTTGTAGATTCATGGGACTTTTATGCAAAGCTAAAAACACTTAGGGCTTGGATGCATGATTAGAACTAGGTAGAGTTTTAATATTTTGATGATGCGTCAATATATAATACCACTTGTGATATTAGGTTTATGGATGCAACACAATTATGGGTAATTGGTATTATGATTTGGATATATGTATTTGGTTATATTTTGTTGGATGATAGGTACATAATATATATGGTTGTTGACAAAGGAAACTAAGATGACATCCAATATTTTCCATCTAGATCCTTCTTGATGAGATTTAACAACTCATCAAAAGGTGCCTCATAACTTAATTCATTATCTAGATTGATTAGACACTACATATCTTTCTATCAACTCACACATATCAACTACCTGACAACTCACACATATCAACTATCTAACGAAAATGTCTTGAAACATGCTACAACATATGAATCATAATGAATTAGAGTATGATAGAGTCACAAAATGGTTGGAACCTTACAAGATTGAGTAGGAAGTAACCTCATGATAGATTTATAGATGTGACAAGACCTTTGAGGCATTGAAGGATATGATTTGTTTTTATATATTTTCTCTTGCTTACTCCAACTTCATATTTCTTTTTTTCATTATACTTTTACATTTCCACAAGCCAATTTTCATCTACCTCTTTAGACAAAATTGAAATAAATGTTTGTATGAAATTCACCAAGCCTACATCCAAGAACATAAGAATAAGGAGATTAATATATAATCTTACCATTTAGAATAGAATCCCATACAACCACTTTAGCTAAATATTTTTAGCAATAATTGCTCAATTTTTTTAAAAACCTTCTTTAAATTAAAGATTCTATAAATTTTAATATTATTTTCTTTATTTATAAATATTTTTTATTTAAATAATACATTCATATAATATTTTTTAAGTCAATTTTTTAAAAAATGTGAAAAAAAGAAAGAAAAATGTAATATCATTTGATAATTTTGGTTAAACATTCATCTATTATTCCAACACCTATTCACTCTTAACTAAAATTTCAATTCCTAAACTATAACTACACTAACTTAAAAGAAAATCATACACTCAAAAATTCGACCATATGTTTCATATGTTTCCCTATACTACAAAGAATAATACAAGCAACTCTCATTCGTTTCATATATTTGAATTTCCCTATACTACAAAGAATAGTAAAATCAACTATCATAGGGGAGAGGCCCTGGTAGTTGAGCACCCTAACTTTACACTTCTCAAAAACCTATGTAGAAATTTCAAATCACTCCCAATTTTTTTTTACAATAGCTTACTTGGCATGTCCCCTAAGTAGCTTATGCGGATCTATTGAAAATATGGTGAGTAAGTTGAATCTGCAAAAAGCACCTCATGAATTGCCTTATAAAGTGTCATGGTTGAGTGATGGGTAGTCTTTGTTGGTTAATGAAAAAGTTGTGGTAGATTTCCAGATTGGAGGCTATAAAGATAGTGTAGTTTGTGATATTATTCCTATGGATTGTTGTCACCTACTCCTAGGTAGACCTTGGTAGTATGATAGGTGTGCCTTGTATGATGGTAGAGAGAACACCTATACAATAATGAAGGATGGGTGCAAGTATGTTTTAACTCCTTTGGTGGAAGATAAGAAAGGTAAGGAAAAAGTGATAATGTGTGGAAGAAAAGAACTTGTAAATGTTGTAAAGGAAGACAAAAAGTTAGAAGTTGCAATCAGTACAAAGCATGTTGATGTTGGGACAGCAGGTAAGAAAGTTACTTCAAATTTATTGGAAGTAGATTGGAAAAAGAATGTTTTAGTTGGTACAATGGTGTGTCCATTGAATGGAAGCATGGTGAAAGGACAAGTAGTAAGGCCTTCAGGTACATGAAGTTGTAGATTTGATGGTATAGTGGGGAGTAGATCTTGTAGTACAATGGTTTATGATGTTGGTGAAACAGTGGTACCTGATGACAGGTCAAAGAATCTGATGATAGTGAAGAATAGATAGAATGTACAAGACAATAAAGGAAGTTGCAAGCATAAAGTTGAGGTAAAGGGAAAAATAGTTCAAGGGATTAATAATAGATGTTTGAATGTAGGTATAGACAAAGGAATGCAATCAAGTTTTGATCAAAGAGTGGAAAGAGGGTAGACATTAGGTCTGAATGATGGAAAGAAGATAGTTGCAGGGTAGATTGAAAGAACATAGTGGATAAACCAAGGGAAAGTGTTTGCACACCAATGGATCATGTATGAAGCTTTGAGAATTTTGAATAAGATGAAACTCATGTAGCGTGAGTTTTTTATTTGTGGGGGTGTACAGTGCAAGAGCACCTACACCTTATTGACAAAAAAATGATTTCTTAAAGGCTTGATAGGCGGTTAGTAGGTTAATAGGGGTTTTTTGAGTTTATTTAATCTAAATAAGGCCTAAAAATACCATTTGCAATGTAATTGGGGGGTTTTGTGGTCATTTGTGTCTAATTGGTAAAAAGTTGCAAAAATACAAATGTTGTCAAGACAAAATGTTGTCAAGACAAAAAGTTGTCAAAAATGCAATTTTTAGGGAATATGAAGGGTTGGTATTTTAAAATTCAGTTACGAACATTGGGGAAGTTGAAAATTGAATTTAATGGCTAAAAAGTCCTCTCCATGATTAGAAGATGGGGGAGAAGTTTGTATTTGAAGATTTCCATCATTATACAACGCATTTTTCTGCAATTTTCCTGTGTTACTAAACTTTGTTCATTTTGCACGGTCCCGTATAGGATTCAAATGATCTGAAACTCATTTTTATTTGTAGAAAATAGGAATAGATTTCATTTGCATATATTTTGAGGTTCTAAGATTAAGATTTGAATGAGCTTTCATCAAATTTCTGAAGCAGCCTGTAATTCTCTGTTTTTAGGTTTGATCTCCTTCTAAAATGGTGATATGAGCAATTCTACTTTCTTTACTTATTGTTTCTTGTGGAATGGGTCCTATGCATTGTAATTTAGGTGTTTCCATGGGTTGTAGGTAGAGGAATTGAGTTTGTATGAAGTGGGATGATTCCCTAGGGTAAATTTGGGTGATTTTCTATGTGAAATGAAGGTGTCAATACAGGGTTTTGAAAAAATAGTGAAAGATTGGTCAATGTAATGGTTTGGTGAGTTTTTAGAGCGAATTTTTAAGGTATTTGATGCATTGGGTGTGTCAGGAAAACATGGGTGATGTTAGTTTCATTAAACCCTAGCCTTTATGCATGAAATGTGCGGGTTTGCTGGATCAGTGCCCTAGGAGTCTTGAAACTAAGAATAGATGTTGGAATTTGGAGTTTTGATAGACAATTTGTGACTGTCTAAATATTTTTAGTGAAAAATTGGATTTGGAGGGACGTCCTTTGTAAAAGAGGGCCAATCTAGTAGCCTAAAATAGGGGTAGTTTATGGTTTCTCAAGGTTGTGTCAAAGAAGTCACCTGTAATCTTTTGGGAAAGTTGTGTTGGTTCTGTGGGAAGTCCAAATTAATGTTTTGTTGGCCATTGTATGACCTCCTCTAAAAGATATCTCCATTTGTTGATTTTTGAAGGCTAGGAGCCTATTGGTGAGGGTTTGAGACAAGTTTGGTGTTTTGGGTTCAAAGGCAGGTTTCCTTGTTTGTGTTGAATCATTTTGAGTTGGAAAGAAGCTTATCACCACCTTGCTTGCATCATTTATTATCTTTGATGCTTTCGAAAAGGATAGGTAGTATTCTTGATCATGAAAGGAAAGATTATCGCCTAAGGAATATAAAAGGGAAGATTTATATACTCAATATTTTGAGTTATCGAGAAATGTTCATGCTTGGTAACTAGGTACACATTAATTGTTGGATATCTTTTGGAAGATAATATCAAACCAACATGATCTAACAAGAATTGTTACTCAACCAATATAATGCTTAAATGGAAGAGATAGATTTAGGTGAAATCAAACTACGACTTTGGAAATGATTAAAGAATGAAAGAAAGCTAAGGTATGGATGCCTAAGATGAAGGAGCTATAACTCCTCAATAACATCTAATCATTATATTTTGAGAATCATATGTGGTATAAGTCCATGGATGAGGTTTCAATTAGTTTGGATGGACTATTATGAATCAGAGAAAGAATCTATGTACCAAATTCTTGGAGATTAAAAAAATATGAAATGAGGTAAACTAATGTCATATTCAGGAGACATTGGAATGATGAAATTATTTGACCAATGTGGAACCACTATAATATGGATGGAAACATAGTAAGATGCTATAAGGTATGTAGAAATTTGTTGACCATTATGCTATAGGATGAAGATAGGATGCCATCATTAGTAGGACGTGTATACTCTCATAAAATTTAAGGGAGGAAGTGGTAGATCATTAGAATAATTTTGATCTTTTTATGTCAATGGAACTGGCATAATGCTATGGTGGACACACTCACCAAGGTAACCAACTCTGATTGAAAAATTTGATTTGTAGGATACTAGACCTAAACAATAAATTTATGTAAAGCAATTGCTTGATGTTCTTGAGAAGGTTATCTCAAATTGGCACACACGAGTAACATTAAGGTTTTGTGTAAACAATGATCAACTTGTTGAAAAATTTAATTGAATGTATGCTCAAATTATTACTTTGAGTCAGCTAGTCAGGAAAAAGGAATAAACAAAATCTTGGAGGATTTTTGGAATACTTTTATCATAATAAACTTTATCATTGAAATTTGATCCATTGAAACATTATATGAGAAGAAAGGTTGAATTCCTATAAGTTGGAATAAGCTAGGAAATAGGATTACCCTTAGACTAAAAATGTTGTCATAGATGGAAGAGTAGATCAAAATGATCAAGGAAAACTTTGTTGATACAAAGCTTGAATTAAGAAGCGGTACTATTAAGCTTAGGATTGAAAAATGTCTAAGGGGAAATATTATGCTCAAGATGGACAATAGTCAAGGGAAATAATATTATGCTTAAGGTAAATGTTAGTGTAAATGATGGACAGTCTCAACTTCTAAGTTATCTAATTTATTGACGATATAGAGTGCAACACACCGACATTATTTTCTATTTGGATTACACTAAGGATAATTGTATTAGCCAATGAGAACGAGTTTTTCTAATCATAATAGTATAGGTGTTATGTAGGATACAATCACTTTTGTACTTATGATGTACCTATTAAGATGATACTAATGCAATTATGAAGTATAATTATCTAGAGAGAAAGTGAGCTTGAAGCACACAAGTTCTCCCCATATGTTAGCACAGTTACTCAGTACAAGATCTAGGAAGGATGAGATTGCAAAAAGTTGTGCTATGAGAGAAGATTAGTTGGATATTTACTTATTTCCTACATGATTAGGAAAATGGAAATTAAAAACCTTTAGTTGACTTTATCTATATGTTTTGGTACTCACAAGGGGGGAAGTATGTTACACCCCGTTTCTTAGTTACCAAGTTACTTTTACCTTCATGAGTAAATATGATGATAAATGTAAATCGTGACCTTAATATGTTTAATAGGTGAATGAAACACTGAAATATGCATTAATATTTTATTGCTTTTGAAGGAATGATTATGTTTTGAATATACGTGATTATGGAGAATGTGATGAATGAATGTACAATGTAATATGAATATTTAAATGCTTTTGATGATGGAAATGAATTACATGTGAATGGATAACTACCTTTGTGATGCACTAAGTTGGATGCGGGAAGGAGTCAATCCCTCATGTACAAGAGAGGGAGTATCACTTAGGAGAAGAACTTGGTCTGGTAACCCTAATGTGTCGATTTGAGCTATCACACACTCACACCCTAGTTTGGTCATGTTGAGTCAAGTTAGTTTGGGAATTGGTAACTAAACCCTTGGTTGTAGTTTTTTAGATAATTGGAATGTTAGAGTGAATATCTTTGATTTCCTTTGATGATAATTAGATCGTCATGTATAAATATTTATATATTATATATTAACGTATATCCACGTTAGTGTATTAATATGTATATGTCATTGCATTAGGTAAGTGATGTTTGTATGTTATGTATTGAATAAACATCCATATATATAATGATAATACTTACATATTTATTAATATGTATATACACATATATAATTAATGGAAAATTTATATATGTATATATATATGATAACTATTATAACAATCATATGTGGGAAATATATATATTTATATATAATAAAGGGAGTAAGATGTAAAATATATATATATTATTTAACCATATATATATAAGCTAAGTCTTACACCACAGTTAAATGGATAACACATATATACTATTGGAAATAAAATGGAGTGATAGAAGCATGTTTGCAATGTTATAAAAGCTACAATGGAAACGAATGATAGAAATAAGTCAAATGCTTAAGGTTGCACAGGAAATGCATTGGAGGTTCATAGTATTCTAAATACTATTCATTTAGGTAGCGTTGGAAACCTATTCAAAACACATAAGTGTCTATAGAATGTGTTGAAAATAATGAATTTTAATGCCATAGGTATCACCAACTTTAGGTGTGGTAAATTGAAGGTTAAGAAGCCAGCTTTATATTATCTTTGACAAATGTATAAGCAACATAGGCATGGAAGCTGAGTTGTAACATTGGAATAAGTCAAAGGTAAGTAAAGTAGCTTGGGCACATATATAGCAAACCATATGTTGTTGAGAGGCATGAATAGAAGACCAACAACCTAGCAATTATTTGTTGTGCATACATAGTGCTTGGGGAGTAAATTTTGGGGGCATAGTTCATAATTTATGCTAAGTAAATAAATATTGAATGTAGTTTGTAATGCACATATGCAAAGGATTCAATATAACACATAAGATATCATGTATTGTTTAAGTAAATGAAAAGTAAATAAAGGTGAATGGAATCAGGAAAAAAGTTTGGAAGAGTTTAAATCTAATGCATAGAATAAGAGTTGAGCCAACGCATAAAGTGGAAAAAAATGTAGATTCAAAAGTTGTTGACTTAGTCTACCTGCTCATGAGTAAAGGGCACTAAAGTATGAAACTAAGTCAAAGAAAAGATGATAGAAATTTGTAGAAAGTGGAAACCAATAGAAGTCTAAAACCTACACCATGTCCAAGTAAAGCAATATGATAAGCATGAAACTCAGTCAAAGAAAAGATGATAGAAATTTGTGAGGGTAGTTAACTTGCAAATCAAATAGGAAACCTGTAGTAATGCATCGATGTTCCTTGACTTAGTAAAGATTCATGTTGTTACAAGCATGAAGTCGACTCATCCATTCTATGAAATTGGAAATAAGAAGATTGTTGTGTATTGCTACCTCAAAGTTTAATTTTTCCAAGTCAATGTATTTGAATAGGAAGGTGACAGATTTGTTAGCTTGTTTGTAGCATTAAGATGCTCAAATTTAGTATTTATAGAGGTTCTCTCTCTACCATTTGTTACAATTATCCATTTTGATTCCTTCATCCACTATTCTACTATAGTTTTTTGTGCAAGCATAATTTTAGAGCTTTTGGTGAGATAGAGAGTTGTCCTTGTGAGTTTGCAATTGTTGAAAGCTTTGAGAAAGAGGCTAGAATTTGGAGATAGATTGGGCTTAGAAGGAGTAGCCATTGTGATTGTGAAGGTTGAAATTGGAAAGCGGTATTATCAGTTGGAGCTTTTAATACATGCATGCTAATTTATATTCCTTTATTATTTTATTGAAAGGTTATTTGTTTATGGAGGCCTTATTTGGAAAGGATTGATCTGAATACACGTTAAGTTGCTTTAGATAAGCTTACATGTTTCTTGGTTGATTCTTGTTTTGGTGAAACCTTTTTATTTGGATTATTCTTATATATTCTATATTGGAATTTATATGATTGTGTTTCTATTTAAACTATACGTAGTTTTTCAATACTATATGCATGTAGCATGAAATGTGAAATGTGGAATATGTTGATTTCTTGAAATAATTTTGATGGAAATATAACGAATAAAAGTATTTTGAAAATCAACAATAAGGATGGAATAATGTACTTTATGATTATGCTAATGTATTATAATAAACAAAGAGACTATTCCTATTATTGAAATTGTAGAAGAGGGCTTACATTGCGGAAACCCAAAGTCGAAATACAAGGAGCTTATAATATTAAAGGAATACAAACTCCTCTCAAGCTGTTAAAGTCCTTCAAAATAGATATGGAAATAGTGCATATTGCACACGTGTGAATCTTTATGTTTTATTGAAGAAAAGTTTTTAATATTATTATGAACTTGGAATAAATAAAAATTTATAGGATAACTTAGGAAAGGTCCATGAGAAATAGGGAATGACCAAAACGACATGTTAATGTGGGAAACCATATTTGGTGTGCTTGATGTAGTATTTGATGGTCGTAATTGAATAGAGTCAACTAGAGGGTATAATTAAAATATCTAGATCAAATATATGACAACATTAATTATAATGTTGGGAAAATGGTAAAATATAGAGGTACCATATTGGAAATTTCATTTGTGATATTATGTGAACCTATATGGGTTAGGGTTTAATCCTAGGATTAAGATAAATCAAGATTAAGAGTAACCTACATGATCAGATTGCTCACTTGAATTGTGCATTACTTTTTTATTGAAGCCATAAGTTGGGATTAACCTATCAAGTTAGTTTTATCACTTGATTGTTGTTTTATACGTTCGAATGAAGTCACTTTATTGATGAGAATATACTTTTGATTGAGGTCATTTATTGTTGAGATCCTACTTTTGAATTGAAGTCATTTATTGATGAGATCATACTTTTTGAAGAAGAATTCATTTAATATTGTGACGTTATGTTCACCCGTGTGGTTAACTTGGATATTTCTGGGGTTAGGATAATCCATGGGAAAGGGTGTAACATAGTTAGTCAAGTTGGTTATTTCATCACTTTCTTTGGAATGCATGTTAAGAGTTGTACTGTAGGAAAAAGTATGCATTTTTCACACTTAATTTGGGAATAAATAATATTAAAATGAACTTAGTGTTGGATATTGCTGATATTTGGTTGCCATTGATATCAACACTATTGGAATTAATGTCTTTAAGGTTGTATATGTAGAGGATATTGAGAAAATTGTAATAAAATAAGTTGCAGGTTGTTAGTGATGCAGTGAAGTTCAGCATGGTGGATAGCTCAGTTTATTAATGATAAGAGGTTGTGGATTAAAGGTTTTGTTTTCAAGTACATCTAGTTTATCCACATGAAGTTTTAGAGGTTTGCATGAATATTTGATTGAGTTATGAGTATTTGTGTTCTGACAGTTGTTTTGTTGCTTCAGTTGGTGTTCTTGAAAGAAGATAATGTGATTCTAGTAATTTGAGTTGCTGTGGATGATTCTATAGTGATTCATGACACTTGTGGATGTTTCTAGATCATGCTCTATCTGTGTTGTCTATCTATATTGATCATTGTGCTCGCAATTGGTGATTTTCTTTTGTGTGTTCATGTTTTTCATGATCATGGCCGATAGGGTGATTGTAGCGTGTTGTGGATCTTCGAGGAATAATTGTTTAAGGTGTTTCATGTTCAAAGATGTTGTTTTGGGTCCTTACTATGTTTTGGCTGACATTGTCTGGTGCGCATTAATAATTTTTTATTGATTTGGGCCGACAGTTTGTACTCATTTTATATCTTGTTGGGCCAACATGTAGTTGTTCTAATCTCTAGTTGCAAATATATATAATCAATTGTTTATACCATTTGAAGGTAGTGGTTTGAATGGTGTGTGAAGTGTGCAAGTGTTGTGTGTAAATAATGTTCTGACCTTTCAAAGGAAGAATTAAAGTGAGAAGAAGAGTGAGCAGGTGTTTATGTGCTTAACCGAAACTATAATCAGGCATTAGAAGATGTTATTTTCTCAGTTCAAAATATTCTGGATGTAATCTGAATGTTTCTATAAGACAATGTGTCTTCCTTTGGGCAGTAAGCCTTTTGTATTTCAGCAGTGAACTCTAGGCAATGTGCCTGAATGCATGTGCATTCCCATTTACAATTCTTTTATACTTTTAACAGGGTATAATCTTGTGGATTAACCTCCACCATGGTTTTTCCCCTAACACGGTTTCCATGTAAAAAATCTTGGTGTTATGTGTGTTTTTGATGTGGTGATGGTTTATGCTTTCATGTTTATTTATTAGATATGAGAATAAGCTCAATAAGTATAATTTTTGTGACAACTAATTCACCCCCTTTCTCAATTGTCTGCCCTTGTGTTGCCAACAATTGGTATCAAAGCTAGTTCCTCAGAAGAAGTTTAATAGCTTGAGGTGATCCGGGATGGTGACATATAAGAAGGATAGTCTGAGATTTGATGGAACTAATTATTCTCTGTGGAAGACTCGAATGGAGTGTCATCTGAGATGCATTGGTGAACCTTAATAGAAAATTAAAAAGAATAGGTATATCATCCCACAAAATGGTCCTTCTACTGCAAGTGAGATTAAGGAAGTCGAGTACAATATCAAGGCTAAGAAAGCATTGTTGAGTGCTTTGACTGATTCGGAGATGACAAACGTAATGGAGTTGAAGACTGCTTATGAGATCTGGAAAAAATTGGAAACTTTGTATGAAGGTGATACCCATGTGAAGATTGCCAAGTTGCAAATCCTAAAAGGGAAATATGAAATGTTGAGAATGGGTGAAGATGAGAACATCACTTCTTTTATGCAGAGAGTGAATGAACTTGTGTGTAGTATCAAATGTGCTGGTGGAATATTGGAAGAATTGAAGATTGTTGCTAAAGTGCTCAAATCCTTGCTTGTTGCATACAAAACCAAAGCTACTGCTATTAAGGAGATCCAGACTGTAAGAAATGTAACCAGAGACATGTTGATTGGTAAGCTTACTACTTTTGAGTTAAGTGAATTTGGTGATTCTCTTCCTAAGACAGAATTTGCATTCAAAGCTACTATCTCTGGAAAATATAAGCAAAGATATGATCCGAGAGAAAGTTCTTCTAGAAAAATGTCTAAGTATGAGCAGGAAATGAGAGAGATTGAAGAAGAAGAGAGACAACTAGATGATCTTGAAGCACTTATTGTCAAGAGAGAAGCCAAAGGAGACAATAAGTATAAAGGGAAATTTCCTACTAAATGTTTTTCTTGTAATATGATAGGTCATTTTTCCTCAAGGTGTCCCAAAATAGTTCCTAAGCCAAGACATAACAAGCCTAGATTCCAAAGAAAGTGTTATTTTGTTGCTGATGAAGGTGTGACAGATGATGAATCTGATAAAGGGAATTTAAGTGAGGACGAATGGGTATTTATTGCTATCAAGGAAAATGATCTAGTACCTATTGAATCTGCTAGTTGCACAAATGTGGAGAAAGCTCTAGCTACCAGGGTTGAAGAAAAAGATGAATGGGTGATTGGCAGTGGATGCTCTCATCACATGACAGGTGATAAAAGTAAATTTGTGAGCTTGGAAAAGTATGATGGTGGTGTTGTAATATTTGATGATGATAAAGTTGGTGTCATCCGTGGTAGAGGATCCATTTCTCTTGATGGTAAGCATAATACTGATGATGTTCTATATGTGGAAGGTTTGAAGTATAATCTCTTAAGTGTTGGACAAATGGTTGACAAGGGATACAATATTCAATTCAAGGATGGAAAGTGTAGAATATTGGGGAGTTTTGAAAATGTGATTGCATCTGGTACAAAAAAAAAGGTAATATCTTTCACCTGAATGTTGCTAGTAAATTTTTTCTAATTGCTCAAATTGATGAAAGTTGGTTGTGGCATAGGAGAATGTGTCATGTAAACTTTGATAATATTATCAAGATAAGTTCCACTTAGGTAGTGAGATATCTTCCTAAGTTGATAAAACCTACTAATGCTATATGTAAGGAATGTCAATTAGGGAAGCAAACTAGAGTTTCATTCCGAGGAAAACAACATTGTTCAAATGAAGTGTTGGAGCTTGTGTATATTGACTTGTGTGGTCCTTCTAGAGTCAAAAGTTTACAAGGATACATGTATCTCATATTACTTATTGATGATTATTCTAGAATGTTGTGGGTTACTTTCCTAAGGGAAAAATATGAAGCTCTAGAGAAATTCAAGATTGTTAAGGTTATGGTTGAGAAAGAGACAGGTCTAAAGATTAAATGTTTGAGATCAGATAGAGGTGGTGAATTCACTTTCGGTGAGTTTAATTCTTTTTGTGAAGAGCATGGGATAAAGAGACAATTATCTGCACTGCAGACCCCTCAGAAAAATGGAGTTGTGGAAAGGAAGAACATGACAATTCAAGAAGCTGCTAGGACTATGATGCTAGAAGGAAATGTTCTGCATATCTATTGGAGATAAGCTATGAGTAATGTCATTTACACTCTCAATCGGGTACAAATCAAAGGTGATACCAATAAGAATCCTTATGAGCTATGGTATGGTCATAAGCCTATTGTTAGATACTTCAAAATCTTTGGGAGTAAATGTTATGCCAAAAGAGATGAAGATATAGAAAATTTTGATGCTAGAAGTGATGAAGGAATATTTATTGGTTATTCTACTAAAAGTAAACCCTACTGGTGCTATAATAAGAGATTGACGAATTTAATTGAGAGTGATAATGTCAAGGTTGATGAAGACACAGTTAGACCATCCAGAACCTACAGATATGATTCAGACGATCAGAATGACAGTTCAGATAAAGGAAAGAAAGTTCAGACTACAAATCAAGTTCAGATCATTCCGGTGAATCAGGAAAATCAAGAGGAAGGAACTAGTGAAAGTGCAAAAGTAAGATCACAAGAGCCTGAAGTTCAAGAACACCCTAAGACTCCAAGGTATGTGAGACTAAATCATTCAAAAGATCAAATTATTGGTGATAAGAACAAAGGTGTTCAAACCAAGAGAAGAATTGTAGAAGAATACTGTTTGATCTCAAAGACTGAGCCTAATAGTGTCAATGAAGCATGCAAAGATGAACATTAGGTGGAAGCAATGAAAGAAGAACTACTGCAAATTGAGAAGAATGATACATGGATTCTTGTTCCTAGACCTAAGGACAAAAATGTAATTGGAACTAAATGGGTCTTTCGAAACAAACTGAATGAGCAAGGTGAAGTTGTTAGAAACAAAGCAAGACTAGTGTGTAAAGGATATTCTCAGATGGAAGGAATTGACTTTGAAGAAACTTTTGCTCTTGTTGCTATGATTGAAGTTGTGAGACTATTTCTTGCTTATGTTGCTTACAAAAACTTCAAGGTTTATCAAATGGATGTCAAGTCAACATTTCCAAATGGAAAACTAGAAGAAGAAGTGTATATTGAGCAACTTGATGGATTTCAATTGACTGATCAGGGAGATATGGTTTTCTGGTTGAAGAAAGCATTGTATGGACTCAAGAAAACCCCAAGAGCATGGTATGCTAGATTGGACAAGTATTTTTTGAAGCTTGGATTTAATAAAGGTACTGCTGATAGTAATTTATATTTCAATATTGGTCATGATAAAGATTTGATTGTTGAAGTCTTTGTTGATGATATCATTTTTGGAGGAGATGATAGTTTGTGCATGAAGTTTGTTGATGAGATGCAGAATAAGTTTGAGATGTCTATGATTAGAGAAATGAAATTCTTCTTGGGATTGGAAATTACTCAGCTAGATAGAGGGATATTTATATCTCAGTCCAAGTATGTGAAAGAATTAATAAAAAAATTGGTATGGAAGATTCAATGCCAGTTGGTACACCTATGGTGACCGGATGTAAGCTAACACAAGATGATGATTCTCCTAAAACAAATTAGACTAGATACAGATCCATGATTGGTGGATTGCTCTATTTGACTCAAACTAGACCTAATATCATGAATTTTGTATGCATTGTTGCAAGATTTCAAGTTGATCCTAAGGAATCTCATGTGACAGTTGTGAAGAGGATTTTCAGGTACTTGAAGGGGACAATTGATTTTGGCCTATGGTATCCTAAAGAAGATGGCCTTACTTTGAGTGCTTTTACTGATGTTGATTAGGCAGGAGATGTGAATGACAGAAAGAGTACTAGTGGTGGTGCATTTTTCTTGGGAAAGAAGTTGATTTCATGGTTAAGTAAGAAGCATAATGTCATATCTTTATCTACTACAGAGGAAAAATACATTGTTGTTGTTCACAATTGTACTCAAGTATTGTGGATGAAGCAGATGTTGAAAGATATCAGAGTTGTGTATGATGAACCTATTGCTATATTCTATGATAATTCAAGTGCAATTAACATTTCTAAGAATTTGGTGCTGCATTCAAAAACCAAGCATATATCTATCAAGTTTCACTTTTTGAGAGAGAAGGTGAGTGAAAAGGAAGTCAAATTGGAGTATGTGCCCACTAAGGAACATATTGCATATATTTTTACCAAGCCCTTTCTTGAGGATACTTTTGAGTATCTCAGAGGGAAGCTAGGGGTGATTACCCCTCCTAATCAGAATTAAGATGCATTGACTTGCATCAATTTGTGCATTTCATAGTATATCTTGTGATCCAGATTGATGTTGTGGTGGCTGCTACTCAGGGGGAGTAGTTAGATGTTCACAAATGTGGTTCAAAGCTTTTGTGGAGAAAGATAATGTTTATCTTTGTCATTGATGTCAAAAGGGGAGAAGAGTCATGTGAAAAATTATGAAAGAGTTAAGGAGAAAAGAGTCAAAATCTAAGGGGGACAAAGTTGCGTTGATGGTGTTTTTCACATCATGTGTTTCCATCAATGCCAAAGGGGGAGATTGTTGGATATTGTTTATATGTGGTTTTCATTAATGTCAACACTATTGGCATTAATTTCTTTAAGGCTATATATGTTGAGGATATTGAGAAAATTGTAATAAAATAAGTTGTAGGTTGTCAGTGATGTAGTGAAGTTCAGCATGGTGGCTAGCTTAGTATATTGATGATAAGAGGTTGTCGATTAAAGGGTTTGTTTTCAAGTGCATCTAGTTTATCCACACAAAGTTTTAGAGGTTCGCATGAAGATTTGATTGAGTTATGAGTATCTATGTTCTGACAGTTGTTTTTTTGCTTTAGTTGGTGTTCCTCAAAGAAGATAATGTGATTCTAGTAATTTGAGTTGTTGTGGATGCTTATGTAGTGATTCATGATACTTGTGGATATTTCTAGATCATGCTCTATATGTGTTGTCCATCTGCATTGATCATTGTGGTCGCGATTGGTGATTTTCTTTTGTGTGTTCATGTTTTTCATGATCATGGCTGACAGGGTGATTGTAGTGTGTTGTGGATCTTCGAGGCATAATTGTTTAAGTTGTTTCATGTTTGAGGATTTTTTTTGGGTCCTTACTATTTTTTGGCTGACATTGTATGGTGCACATTAATAATTTTTTATTGATTTGGGCCGACAGTTTGTAGTCATTTTATATCTTGTTGGATCGACATGTAGTTGTTCTAATCTCTAGTTGTAGATATATATACTCAATTGTTTATACCATTTGAAGGCATTGGTGTGAGTGGTGTGTGAAGTGTGCGAGTGTTGTGTGTGAATAATGTTTTGATCTTTCGAAGGAAGAAGTAAAGTGAGAAGAAGAGTGAGCAAGTGTTTATGTGCTTAACCATAACTATAATCAGGCATTAGAAGATGTTATTTTATCAGTTCAAAATCTTTTGGATGTAATCTAAATGTTTCTGTAAGACAGTGAGTCTTCCTTTGGGTAGTAAGCCTTTTGTATTTGAGCAGTGAGCTCAAGGTAGTGTGCCTGAATGCATGTGCATTCCCATTTATAATTCTTTTATACTTTTATAGGGTATAATCTTGTGGATTAACCTCCACCATGGTTTTTCCCCTAATAGGGTTTCCACGTAAAAAAATTTAGTGTTATGTGTGTTTCTGATGTGGTGATGGTTTATGCTTTCATATTAATTTATCAGATCTAAGAATAAGTTTAATAAGTATAATTTTTGTGACAACTGATTCACCCCCCCTCTTAGTTGTCTGCCCTTGTGTTTCCAACACTTAATTATGCCTTAATTTATTGTTGTAATATGTTTTTCATATTCACATTAAGTTTATGGACCTTTTTAATAAACTGGACTTAATTTTGCCTTGTTTTTAATGTTGTAATGGGTACCTTTACACTTTCACATTAATCTAGGGCTTTATTAATTGATTGAGGTTAATTTTCCTTAATTGGCACCTTTAATTCAAATCCAAGCCTAATTAAATGCAAATTCTGAGGGATAAAACTTGACATTTATAAATGCCATTTCACAACACTTAACTTTGGAAAATGTGTGTCCTAGGTAAGTGACCTAGGACCCATTCGCCATAGGGAGAATGTTTCCTCACTTAGTCCTAGGACACTGATTTTACATAACATTTCACTTGTTTTGATGTGTCCTAGGTAAGTGGCATAGGAACCATTCTCCCTATGGTTAATGGGTCCTCATTTAGACCTAGGACCCCTCTTTTGAATCTATTTTTCGCGATATTTTAATGATTTCAAATCTACAATTTTATGTCAGCTTGTGATATTTGAATTTTGGGAATTAATGGCAAGATATGTATAAATACAAGGTTATTTCACTTAGTTTCCCCCTAGCAATTTCAAGTATTCAAGAATTCTAGCAAATTTATGAGCAAGTGTGATCAAGAGCATTAAAGAGCATTTTCAAGCCATTCAAGGGTAGAATTATTGAACATTATTGCAACAATCAAGATTTCATTGTAATATCAAAGATGTATTGCATCATGCATGTTGTTTGAGCTCATATTTTTATGTAGTGTTCAAGATCAATTCAATCATATCAAAGGCATTATCTCTAATCAATTTTCATGATCAAGATCTATATGCACTGAGGCCACTTCATGCTAGTTTGCAGATTTGTACTCCAATGTTTCAGTTAAGGTTTGGTGAGTTGTTACATATTGTTGTTCAATCATCATTCCTTTATGCTTTTATTCATTTCAAGGTTTAATTACCAAAATGGGGTTTGATCAAGGCAAACCCCCATTCCCTAACAAAACAACATTTTTCTCTCGTTGATGTGTGATTGCAAATTTTAGGTTGAAGATCAATTGGAGAGAAAAATTGAAGAAAGTTGCAAGAAAATTTATCAAATCATAGAAATTATTCTACAGGTTTTATTTCCGACTTTCCGAAACTGACCAACTAAAATCTAGGAGTGCAAACATAGAAGAAAAAAACCCAGAAACTGATTTTTCAGGAGCCCTAGCCAAGACCCAGTGAGGACTGAAAAAGCACTTTTGGTGAAAGGTACACAACATTTTATCCTTTCCAAATTTTTCTTTTAACTGTAAATTGGGTTGGATTTGGTTATTGTTTCTCATTTGTACTTTGTAACATATTTTGAATGAAATATAGAGAAATAGGTCCATCATACCCCCTTTGTTATCAACTAATTTTGGTGAACCTATTCTTCATTATTTCATTTTGGTGAACTTGACCTTTGATCATTGCATTTTCTGATTTTGGAGTCCTTTTCATCCCAAATTTAGATCTTGCATTCATTTGCATCTCTTTGCATTGAATTAGGTCTCATTTAGGGTGTCTAATTTGCATTCAACTTTGCATTTCATTTAAGGGTTTAAGGATTGCATATCTTGCATTTGTTAAATCTTTTAAAATACCAAAAAAATCAGTCATATTGCATATCATTCACATAGCATTACATCATATTAAATTGCATTTGAAAATTGAAACAAAAATTTCATATCAAACTAGCTTTTCTAGGTTGTCATTTTGTCACATTTTGCACTTGCATTTACAAAAAAATCACATTGAAACTTGTTGTAACAAACCTGAATCTAAGAAACACTAAAAAGCACTTAAAAATCTATAGAAATTTGTTTCAAACCCCTCATATAGGGCCCATTCTCCCTAGGGTGAATGATTCCATGATCAGGTCATAATCTGAATTTTTAGGCATTAAAATATTTAATTCTGCATTTTTGTTTGCTGATTTCAGATTTCTATTACTGTTTCCAAAATTTTTGTTTCATCAATTTGATCATATCTAGATTAATTTGGTAAAATTAGTGCATTGTGTATTTCAAAATTACATTTACAAGACTTTATTTTCAAATTTTTGCATAGTGTAATCGACAAATTACCTTGTTTAGAATCTAAAAATTTCATTTTAGGCCATTGCATTGCACCTTTACCCTCTTTCCATTTTGGTTTGGCATTGAGTTTGTTAAACTTGTATGAGCTTTAAAAATTGGTGTACTATTAGAAATACTATTGTGAGACATAGTTTGAAACTCATGTCATCCCGTAATACACCATTCACCGTGGATCTTGGGTTTTCTAACTCTCTTTCTAATAGTGTTGATAATCAACCCCCTATGGATCAGAGCATGCATCCTCATTTCCAATGACTTCCTTACCTACAACCAATGTGCATGATGTTGTTCATTTCCACAAGAAAACATAAAAATAATGGATGAAGCCTTAGAAAAGTTACAAGACCTTGTGCTTAATAAAAGCATGGACATTAGTATCATTCCACTTTACAAAATCTAAGGAAAATGCTTAAAATTGAACAAGGAATACAAATTCTTTGTAGCCTTGGTTCCTTCCCTCATGAGAACTTAAATGATCAAAATAATGATAACATACATGCCTCGGTCAACTTTATTGAAGCTAATCCTCATAAGGGCTCAACTAAAATGCCCCTTGATATTGCTTTCTCACAAAAAGACATAATCAAACATGCACTTGATGGTCCTCTTTACATAGCTAGAAGAATCAATGACAAGCCTACCAATGGGATATTAATTGATCTCATCTCTGTAGAGAATGTGATCACTGAAGAATTCCTATTTGTGCATGAACTTTATCAAGACACATATGACAAAACAAAAGCATGGATCAAAACACATAATGGTTTTTCATGCCCTGTGATTGACCTGATAACTCTCCCTCTAAAAGTTAGACCAAAAACATTAAATGTATCATTCACCATCATCTAGTCATTGGATCAATTTCGTTTGAAGTTAGGCTATCCATGGCTTCACTCCATGAATGTCATCCTATTAGTTGTGCATAAATGTCTAAAGTTTCCCTTCTGCAATCAAATATTTATTGTGCACCATAGTGGCTTTAATCTTGTTTCTTCCCATGGGAACTTTTCATTGGATTTCTTTTGGACCAAGCCTATTGAACCTATTAGATCTCGTGAGGACTAATTTTTCAAAGCATATCAAAAGTTTAAGCAAAGCATATAGCAAAATTATCCCTTACAAATAAGCCTCAACTTGTGATAGAGCCACCTATCCTTGAAGAACTAATGATTGAACCAAAATCCCTTCCAAAAATCTAAAAGCAGCCTACCATTTCCTATAAGAGACCGTGAGACAATCAAAATAATCCCATTGTGCCTCCTAAAATAAAAAAAGTTTACAAAGCCAAAGAGAAAGTGGTTGAACAACCTCCCACGGTTCCTTTTGTCCCTCCCTTAAGGGAAGAAAAGAAGCCTATGGTCAACAAACCCACTCCAACACAATCAAAAATTGACAACAGATTGAGAAGAAACCGAAATGCTAGAGAGCATAGGTGTATACGTCATGATATTGCTCGTATATTACAAAAAAATCAAAATCCAAACTTATCTCCTGCAAGGCATGATGTCTCTTCGCCCTCGCCGCAACATGAACAAGAATCTTCTAAATAAAATATCATTTGACCTCCTATTGTGATTAATTTATACGATGACATTGACATTGCAAAGATTGATGAACAAGTGCATAATGAGTTGAATTCATTGTTCTCCTCTTCTATGAGCTTAAATGACAATTCTCCTAAAAAGAGTGTTGAACTTGGTGTGTGTCCTAGTTCGGCACTTGATGTTGTCCCTTTGGCTAGTTGTCCACCTTCCGTATATACTAATCAAGATTGGGACACATATAACCTTTCTTTATGTGATTGCATGTACGCAATGTAATCCCCCGTGCTGTTCTATTTGATGTATCTCTCTCTTTTTGTGCATTCCTCTATTTGTATCTGCATTCTTCTCTATGTCATAAACATATTTATCTTCATTTCACTTGTCTTTTGTTTTCCTTTTGGGGATGATGCAAGGCCTTGAGGGTTACAGGACATAATAACCTAGCCAAAATAACCCTAGATAGAATAACCCGGTCACAATAACCCAAGGACAAAATAACCCAAGGTCATAATAACCCAAGCCAAAATAACCCATGGTCAGAATAACCCATGGACAGAATATCCCCGTAAGAATTTAGAGAAAGGAAAACAAAATTTATAAATTACATGGGTTATTGTGTCCATGGGTTATTTTGACCACAGGTTATTCTGTCGATGGGTTATTATGACCCTGGGTTATTTTGTCCTTGGGTTATTATGACAGGGTTATTGTGGTCAGGTTTTTATGTCCTGATACCAGGCCTCGAGACATTTATGTCTCTTCCATGTTGACCCAAAAGTATTTTTCTTTATTTTTGTTCTCTTTGTGTCATTCTTCCAGTTCTATGAGTATTTGGGAAATGATGACGTTTATGAGCTCTAAATCAACATTGTAGGAAAGACATACTGACCCCAAATCTGTAGATCCATTATGTATTTTTGGGGGCAGCCTCTCCTTCCTATTTTCATGATGTAGCTTTATTTTGGAAACATATGAATTGGCATAGGGATTTTTGATTAATCTCTCATGTCTTAGGATTGAATATTGGCTACTTTAAAGCAATTTCTCACAACAATGGTGTTAGCAACCACTTTAAAGTGGGTGCATACATTGATAATATCTTTCAACATTTCTCATGTTTCATGGTGTGATTTTCTTTTTTCTTGTGATGCATCCTTTTCTTGGTGGTGTCATTGGGTTTGATGTCCTCCAAGAATGTGATATTTCTTAGTGTATGACTTTCCTCTTAGTGGCACTGATGTGACACACTGCATTCCCTAAGTTGTGAAACTTTTACTCTTGATTTTTCCTTTCTTGGAGACATTAGGCATGATTTTCCCTAAGGAGAAGACCTTACACGAATTAAGAAAAATCCCTTTGAACAAAAACCTTTTACTGGTATTATTATTCATAAGTTCTTGGCATAACACAACTTGCTAACCTTGTGAAGCTTGAACTCTAAATTCAAGGTCACCAAGCATAACACACCTTGCTTGCCAGTGGAGCCTTGCCTAGCATTGTGGTGCCTTATTGAAGTTGTCAGGAGGATAGCTTTGATATGGTATGGGAGCTTAATATGATTCTCTCATTTTCCACCCTTTTGGGATACTCACCTAGTGGACAACCTAAGGTTCCACTACCCCAGAGTGAGCGTGACAAAATGAACCGATGGCTTAGATGTGTTCCACATCACGTTGGACAATCTGGGCTTGATCTTCTTGGTCTTTGATGTTGTATGATTGTGTATCTTTGTCATTGTTGCATACATAAGTGTCTTGAAAGTCTACTTTAGTGTGAGTTTGACACGGGGTCATACTCTCACTAAAGTGGGGGAAAAATGTAGTGTAGGAAAAAGTATCCCTTTTTCACACTTAATTCGGGAATAAATAATATTAAAATAAACTTAATTATGCCTTAATTTACTGTTGTAATATGTTTTTCATATTCACATTAAGTTTAGGGCCCTTTTTAATAAAATGGGCTTAATTGTGCCGTGTATTTAATGTTGTAAGGTGTACCTTTATACTTTCAAATTTATCTAGGGCTTTATGAATTGATCGAGGTTAATTTTCCTTAATTTTCCCCTATTCAAATCCAAGCCTAATTAAATGTAAATTTTGAGGGATAAAACCTGACATTCATAAATGCCATTTCACAACAATTAACTTTAGAAGATGTGTGTCCTAGGTAAATGACCTAGGACCCATTCCTCATAGGGCGAATGGGTCCTCACTTAGTTTTAGGACCCTGATTTTACATAACATTTCACCTTGTCTGATGTGTGTCCTAGGTAAGTGGCCTAGGAACCATTTTCCCTATGGTGAATGGGTCCTCACTTAGACCTAGGACCCCTCTCTTGAATATGTTTTTGGCGGTATTTTAATGATTTCAAATCTACAATTCAATGTTGGCTTGTGATATTTGAATTTTGGGAATTAAGAGCATTCTAGGGAAATTTCAAGTCTTCAAGAATTCTAGCAAATTTATGAGCAAGTGTGATCAAGAGCATTAAAGGGCATTTTTGAGGAATTCAAGGGTAGAATTATTGAATATTATTGCAGCAATCAAGATTCCATTGTCATATCAAAGATGTATTGCACCATGCATTTTGTTTGAGCTCATATGTTGATGTAGTGTTCAAGATAAATTCAAGCATATCAAAGGCATTATCTCTAATAAAGTTTCATGATCAAGATCTATACCCATTGAGGCCACTTCATGCTAGTTTGCAGATTTGTACTCCAAGGTTTCAATTAAGGTTTGGTGAGTTGTTACATATTGTTGTTCATTCATCATTCCTTCATTCTTTTATTCATTTCAAGTTTTAATTACCAAAGTGGGGTTTGACCAAGGAAAACCCCCAGTCCCTAACAAAACAACATTTTTCTCTCTTTGATGTGTGATTGCAAATAATTTTAGGTTGAAAATTAATTGGAGAGAAAAATTGAGAAAGTTGCAAAGTTGTCAAAGTTGCAAGAAAAGTTGTCAAAGTTGCAAGAAAAGTTGTCAAATCACAAAAACTAATCTATAGGTTTTTTTCCGATTTTTGACAATGACCAACTAGAATCTAGGAGTGAATACATAGAAGAACATTACCTAGAAATTGATTTTTAGGAGCCCTGGCCAGGACCCATCACCTTAGGATGAATGAATCCTCAGTGAGGACTGAAAAAGCACTTTTGGTGAAAGGTACACAACATTTTACCCTTTCCGGATTTTCCTTTTGACTAATAGCTAGGTTGGATTTGGTTATTGTTTCTCATTTGTACTTTGTAACACATATTTTGAATGAAAAAAAGAGAAATAGGTCCATCATACCCCCTTTGTTATCAACTCATTTTGGTGAACCTATTCTTCATCATTTTAAGAGTATGAATGGTCATATACCAAATCGAGCTAGAAAGGTGGGTGAGTGTGTGACCTCCACTCAAAGTACTGGGTGATGAATACTTTATCCAAAGTAGAGTAGTTTGCCACTATTTACACTGTCAATTCACTATGATCTAGGTTTGCATACTACGCAAGGATTTTCATACATGTAGGTTGTAGCCACTGTATGGAAGCTCTAATTATATAGGACACAATACCATGCTCTAAGAAAGCTAGTATTATGAGGTTACCAAACCAATCTCTTTGTTGAAGGGTAGGGCCATCTTACCAGTTAGGTAGATGTGTGGGGGACTGCAGTAAGTCTTTGGTTGGCGAACACTTGAGTGATGCTCTTCCTCATACACTTGGCAGTCAAGATTTGAGGATGTATGTGCTAGTATTGGGGACAACTAGAATGTATGCACCAATGTTGGGATATCTGGACCATTTGTATCTCTATATTAGTAAGCTCTTAGTAGCTATGTATTCATGTATCCATCTTTGTGCAATTTGTATATGTGAAATGTTATCTTTACATGGAATTATGTAATATGGAATCGTTACTTAGGTTTTTGTAATGTTTCGTTGTAATGCAATGGGAAATTTTGGAATGAGGTTACTTTGAATGTGCATATTTTTATTGAATTAGAAAAGAAAATTTGTATTGCTATACTTGTTCACAGGTGGAACATTGTAAAAATCAATGGATAGAATATTGGGTATGTTACAGCTTGTTCCATTAGTGTTTGTGCACAATGATGATTTTTATTTTGATCCATCTTGTTATGTTGATTAAGTGATATTGCATGATGTGTATGTTTTGTCTATGCTTTGTCTATGGCATATGTGTAAGCCTTCTCCCAATGTGTTTGGTGTGTAAGTGTTTGTGGCTTGTGTGACTGCCTCCTAACACATTGGGAGTGGACCTTTTGGTACCACATGGTTGGGTGGAATGGAACTACTATTGGAGATTTGAGGATCTAGGGAATAGCTCCAAGATCATGATATAGTTGGTGAAAATTCCTCATTTTATTATTTCATTGTAATATTTTGTGAAAGGTATTGGAAGGACATTTGAGTCCTCTATCCAAATTGTAAAATTTCAATTGAACCTCCATAACTAGATGGAATTGTTTTTGGTTTGGGTGCCCTTACGTTTTTTAATGTTGGATTCAAGCACACTTGTTATCTTATATGGTCTTTAAATTTCATTGCAATGTTGGTTAAAAATGAATATAGATCACACTTTAACTTGGGATTTAAAATGAATTCTAAGTTATAAAACATGTTATTTGATATTTGGGGCCATTAGATCTCTTTTGTGTGTGTAGTGTGCCATTGAGGGCCCATTTAGGGTTCTTTTAGTGGCCTTGGTAGGGATGAGAGGTGTGGAACAAGTCTTTCCCCTTAACCAATTGTTTCATTAGCCTTGTTTTGGAGCCTCTTATGGTCTTCCAGCCTTTGGGAGGTATCTCATTTGTGGGCTAGTGTGACACAAGATCATGTGCTTAAGATGTTTTTGATTCCTCAATAGTTTTCATCATTTTAGAGTCTATTTTTTTTCAAGGCTCTTTCATTATATTCCCTAAGGGTCACTCTTTTTCTGGGGACCAAAAATAAGCTTGGGTTTCCTCACTAGTCAAGACACTAGCACTAGAAATAGGACTATAGCACATGGTAGGGACTCCAATGCCAAATCAAGACCACAATGCTAGACTAGGACTCTAGTGTCATGCCTAGACACATGTACACTCATGCTAGTGTTGTTAATGGGTGCTAGTGTCCTAGATGTAGGTTCTAGTGTCCTTTAGTATCTCATTTTTTTTGTTCTTCATTTGTTGGGTCTTTCAGTTGTTTCTCAAGGAAACTTGAAAAATAAAAGTCATTCCCCTTGCCCTACAAAGTCTTCCCATGTTATTTTTTCAACAAGTGCTGAATACCTTAGGTTTTTTGGAAGTGTGTCATTTCTTGGAAGTGACTTGTCATTGTTCCAATTGATGGGGAGATTATATCTCCTAGTATGAGAACCTCTTCTGCATTCTTGTCCCTTGTTGTAGGTGTTGTTTAAATTTTTTAGTGGACTAGAGGTGGTTGTTACCCTCATCTTACTCCTTGTTTAAGAAATGAATGGTTTTTTTCTAGACAAAGGGTGTTAGCTCCTAGTCATTCCACCATTTGTATCAGTTTCTATGGTTTTTTTGGAGCTTGTGATATTTTATTGGTATGGATTTGAGGTATATGCTTCCCTCATCCTACCTTGGTGTTGTGTCCACAATAGAACATGATCATGGGTTAGTACCTTATCATCATTTGAGTGTCATTCCCCTCCCATAGATGCATCGTGGACATTTATCCCATGATTGGTAAGTCTTTTAATAGTGCCACCTTGCTTGTAGCAATAGTGAGGTCATTTGTTTTGTTGTTTTCCTTGTGTCATGTTTTACATGACACTTATGTGCATATTTTTGTTTCAATGTGGTATATTGTTGTCACATCTTAGTCGTTGTGGTTATTACTTAAAAAAAAACATTTGATTGGCTAACATCCTAGGTGTGTTGTCGTGGGGAATTACACCTCTAGTTTCTTAATTTACTGTTTCATGTCCTTTCACTAATTTTCTCCACTTTTGTTGTGATCAACTCAATTTTTAATTTTCATATTTTCTATGATTTATTTCTTAATATTTTCTATATTTCTTACTTCCAACTACTTGTTTGATTTAGAAATCCCTATATTGTTCCTTCTAATTGAGTTTGTATTGTTACTAATGAATCTATCTATATCTTTTTTTTGTATCATTTAGACCATTTCCTCCATGCCTTCTTCTATTGTAATATTTTTACATATAATATCATTTTTTTTTGTTGTTGGTAAATGCCTCTTCTAACTTTATCTTATGTATTAGTTATACCTATTGAATTCAATTTGGGGTCCTATAGAAGTATGTTTGAGTATGTACAAACTTATTGTCAGTGTTAATGTTGATTTCTTCAGTTCAACCAAATATTCCTTTATCTTTCTCATTGGATCACTTACCAATTGTTTGGGAGGAGTAATAAAATATGTTGATGCCTCTATTTCTATTTTTTATTCTTTTTCTTTCTCTCTTGTGGTTTCTTTTAAGAGACTATCCTGAAACCATTTTTTCCTTAGTTATTTTTAGTTTGTGCTTCTAGCCCACCTATAGAAATTCCCTATGTATGTACCAATTTCTTTAGGTTTTTTTTGCATGTGGTGGTAATGGAAATGGTGTAGGAAATTTTACTTCCTCCTTCTATGGTTGTTTGATTCCTAAAAATCTATTATAGGCTTATTAGGTTGTCACAATAACCTCTTCATATAATTTTTGAATATTTGTATTTTCTCTATTTTGTAATAGGGTATCTACCCTATGTTTTATTCTTAATTCCTAATCTTATAGAACTTCTACCTTACATTTTTTTTGGAGAGAGATTTAAGTCTTTAGCAAATTCTTTTATATCTCATATTTTTTATTGATATGTTTATCTTGCAAGTCTCCTCTCTTTGTTTAGTAATGTGCTTTTCTTGAATTATTTTTATCTCCTCCAAAAGTATTTTAGTGATTTTCTATATAGATTAAGGGTTAGTTGTGATGAATTTACCCTATACTTGCACAATTATCTCTTTGTTGTTTGTGGTTGTAGGGTAAGTCTAGGCCACTTATAACGACTTCCTTTCTATACACAATATTCTAAACAAATTCTTCCTATCTAGAGTCAGTGTTTGAGCTTTTTGTTTGATTGTTATTTTCTTTGCTCTTTGTAATACTTGTTATGATTTTACTACTTCTAAACTATCATCAAACTATAATAATTTCCTTTGCACTTTTTTATTTTTTCCTCTTTTATTTTTGGCCTCCTTGATTCTTCCTTTCCCTTAGAGCTCATTCATAATGTGATCTTCTATTGTGAAATAAAGCAAGGTAAAAAAAATGCTTCCTACATTGATATTTTGAGGAAAGTGTTGTACAAATTTTAATCTTTTAATGATTTCAAAAATAAAAAAACACTTTTAAACAAAAAATAAATAATAAATGTCATAATGCAAGTGTATATGGAGAAAACCCTTTTGGGAGAAAAACTCCACACTCCAAAGCAATTCAATGTATTTTTGAGTAAGCCATAATTATGATACACTTGTAGAGAAAGACTTCACAAGAGTATGACCAACCAAAGATCTAGATAAATGATTACAACTCAATAGTATCTACAAAACTCTACACCCAACCTCCATCTCAAGCACCTAATATATAGAAGATACAAACCTAAAACCATCAAATGGTAATTAGAATCTCATGAGCTAAAACCACCCAAAAGTGGTGCCCAAATTATCCCCCAATAAAATATGCCTTATAATATGTCATAATATGCATCATAATTTGGTTGACAAGTGTAACTCCCCTTCATAGCTCTTTTATGTGTGTAAAAACTTTTTACATTGCTTAAGAAAACTTTTGGGGGCCATAACTTTTAATCTATTGAGCTGATTGGCGATATATTTTTTAAATTGAATAACTCAAAGAGTTTTCTACAATGGGAACCACCATAGGTAGTGCTAAGCAACTAGGAAATTTTATTTTGGTCAAAAACCAAGCCTATACCCCAAAAAATGAGTTTTTTCCATTTTATAATTGAAAAATTGTAGCTTCTATAATATTAACATTAAGAAAAAGGTTGAGCTATCTTTTCCAAAATATTAGAGTGTTTTCTTATTGGGGATTATCTTCTATCTAAGTCATCTTTGTTTTAGTGTATTTCCTCTTTTTCCCTCTTTGTGGTTGGTCTTCTAGGATTAGTTTTCCTCTTTCAATAGAGTGGTTCCTATAGCAACTCCTATTCATTTTGATTTCCACTTTGGTTCTTATGTGGCTTGTTTCTTTGTGTTTTATTTTATAATATATCCTCACTTATTAGAGGAAGGGGGTCTTGCTTGGCTTTAGTTTCTTTGGCCATTTTTTCCCTTTTTCTTCCCAATTTTCTCTTTTGCTTCTTTCTTTGCCTTCTTGTCAATATATTATCTCTTAGTTCCAAACCTTTCTTTGATTATATCTTTAGGATGTGACAAAAGGTTACATAATTTTTGATTTATAGTAGTTGATTATATTCCTCAAAATGGTAGTGGCAATACTAAGAAGGTGTGTTGTTCCACTACTTCTAGTGAATGTAGTCTTTGTCAACCTTGAACATCATATCTTTCTCTAATTTTCTTGTAATATTGCGGTTCATTAATTATCTCTCCTATAGTTTCTTCTAGAATTCATAAAAAAAATCATACATTTACCAAAACATGGTTTCATTAGGGAAACCCTCCATATTCTCCTTGATTATCTCCACAACCAAATGTATGGATCTTCGTCGATATGGTTCAATTCCTAATAAATCAATTAGTAAATAGAGATATAAGAACAAAATTAATTATTTATACCTAAATTAGTGGTGGATTTTCTTTCTTTTCTCCAATTTTTCTATTAATTGGGGTTTCACAAAGATAATATTATTTGTTGTGTGTGACCATTTTGTATGCTACATGAATATGGGTGGTTGGAGCCAAATATTTGGGCTTTTGGTATTATTTATTTTATAATTTGTGTATCTAGTGGTATACCTTACTTCAAGGTCTATATTTTTCTAATGGTGAATAAATTTCCTTTCAAAAGTGGCATTTATGATCAGAATAACAACTTTATTCTCTATCTTTTGGGGTTTGTCTCCTTTGTTCCACAAAATTGGTCATTATCTTCCTTGATGATAAGGAATGGTTTTTATAGGTATATAAATTCTCCATGAATTTATCTTACAATCGATTGCTTCCACTTATGGTCATTACAAAAACATAAAAAATTCTCCCAAATATTGATTTAGTTATCTAATGTTGATGTATTGTGCAAGGGATTCATCCTCTCTTTTGTCTCTTAGTTCTTTTCTCTCTTGTGTAAAATATTGTAATTCACCTCTCTTAATTTGGCATGGTTGTATTTTCAAACATCTTTTTGCATAAAATGACTTCAATAGGAAAGTTTGAAAAAGCTCCTTCTGGGTCATTCTTCATGACTTTTCATAGTAAGGTCTTGTATAATAGTTTTGTAATGCCTTATCATTGATTATTTATAGAGCATGTGTGCTTTCCATAGCTCAACTTATTCTTATTCTCTTTTCTCTCATGGAAAACCCTTATTGCTTAGTTTTTCTCATGCAACAACTTGTGTTTATAAAATTTCTTTTGTGCATTTTGTGTTATCTCTTGCCTCCTTTTATATTTTTCAACCCCCATGGATTTTTTTTTTAATTTTTTGGCCACATATTAGGGTTTTTTATGAAAAAAATATTTCCTACATTAAGTAATTATTTATTATCTTTCAATTTTGTGCTTTAATTTGGTTCATAATAATGTTTTAATATTTTAATATTAATATAACCTTTAATTATCTCATCATTTAAGGTTTAATTGAACCACATAAATTATCTAAACTTTATTTATGCAATATGGTCCTTGTCATCATATTTTTAGTTTACTTGGTCTCTACATTTGCTATTGTAGAGTAGTACCAAATCTTGTCGTAAGAATTTCTTAGTTCTTATATTCTAGTTATTCTATGCCTTTTCTTATGTTTATCTTGTGTTTAATTATAGGTTATGAGTGACCAATGCTCATGATCTTTCTAACTCCACTAACTATTGTTTAAGATAATTTTGTTCATTTAGTCATGTAGTAATTATGGTTCTTATATTGTAAACTATGTGTTGAACCAATAATGTTGCATCTAGTCCATAAACCAATTGGAATGAGTGATATTTTTTAATATTTTATATGTCATGAAATAGACACAAAGTACTACTACTATCTTTATATCTCAATCTGGTGTATCTTTATTGTAAACTTTTGTAGGTATTTTTCCAAAAAAAAATGTTAAAATATTTACTCACCCCATTTGATTTAGGGTGATATGGTGTGTTTTTTTCCTACAATAGATCGAGGTTGAATTCAAGGGAAAATCATGAATCAATAATAGCAACCACGAAACTATCTAATTCAAGCCATGAAGACTCTAATCCAACAATGAAGCACAAATGAAAATAGAAATCACAATAATAAAGCAATAATACTCAATCTCTATGCCAAAGTTGAATCACCTCCATTGCTCTTCTCCATTTTGCTTTGTTTGTTCTCAGATTTGTAGTATGCAAGATGCATGATAAGCTTGATGTTGATAATTGATAGCTCTAGATCTCAAGATAGCAAAACTTCAAAGATTGTGGTTAACCTTAAAATGAGGATGATGGCTTACTTTTATAGAAATCCCAATTCAAATGAAGGGTGGGAACTGAATGATAAGGTGTCATGATCAATGGATGAGATTAATTGAGAAGAAAAGAGATAAGGATAGGAAGAAGGGTTCACAAAGGTGGGGTGTTAAAATATTAAATAATTAAAAATAATTATTTAATAAAAGGTGGATGCCCCTATGTGTGGGGAAATTATTTATTATTTTGTTCCCTTGCATATACTTGTAATGCCACTAATGGTGGGAGTTACAAAAGAAGTCAAACGAGAGTTATGGAGAATATTTCTCATCATGGGCTATTACAAGGCATTAATTTACACTCATGAAGTGCCTATGATTTGGAAAGTGGCATTAATTATGGAATATGATAGTTATTATGAGGTTTATGGTGTATAATTTATGTAAGTAGAGTTACATTCTATTATGAGAGGTTGACCAATTAATTGCAGTCATTGAATTTTTACATTTAGGATGTGCTTGCCTAGTTTTGGGTCCATGGTATTTGCCTCTTGTTTTTTAAATCATTTATAGCTTCTTCTTTTTATTGTTCTATATTTTGAACCATCATGATAGTTATATTGCAACAACTTGAAGACATCTTACAAGTACATAGATTTTGTTGAAGTTATATCAAATTGAAGCGAGAATTTTGTTGCACACAATTTTTGTTCACAAAAGATTAATACATACTTGTGCTCTCTTTAATGGTGGATATTTTTTTAGAAGAGTTCCGCCACATGCATTCAATACTATATTTTTTGATTTGTTGATTTTTTTGATTTTATTCTTTCTTGATTTCATTTTAAGTCTATTAATACGTGAACATGATAAAATTCATACATATATTTTGATGTTATTATTTCTATAGCTCACTCTATATTTAATATTTGGTATTAGAGCCTAGTTTTGATGAGGGGGATTCCTTTCTATAAGTGTTGAGTTTTTTATTATAGCAGGAGCATCTTATTTTGTGTTTTTATAGATTTGTATGTATTGGAAGTCATGGAAAGTTCACCTTAGTTGGAGATTGAGAAATTCAATAGAACCAATTACAAGTTGTGGAATTTAAAGATGTAGGATATTCTGAAAGAGAAATATTAGTGGATATTTTTTCAAATGACAAGGTACTAGATGCAATGTTTGATGATGATGGGAAGAAGTTGGATAAAAAGACATACATAACCATTTAATTGTGTTTTGTAGATTCTATCATAGTAAATGTTTGTAAGGAGGCCATTGTATAACTTCTTTGTAAAATAATTGGTGAGATCTAACAAGAAAATATTTTGATAAATAAATTGTATTTGAAAAGATATTTATATTAAAAATGAAATATAGGGACTCTATGGTGAAACATTTGAATCTATTTTATTTAATTCTAAGTTAGTTAAGATGTATTCATGTCAATATAGATGAGGAGGATAAATGTAGATTAATAATATGCTCTTTGCTTGAATTGTGAGAAATGTATTAATTTAATTCATTTTCTCTCTTTACCCTTATTGTATCAATTCTTTGAGATGGTTAAAATATCTATTTGATATCTCACACTGAACATGATGGATTTCATGATGGCAATAAAATAATTTATCTCCTCAATATACATCTTATGGGAATTTTTTCTCTTCTTCCAGTGTTGTAACCATAGCATAATTTGAGTGATCATGAGGTAAGTAACATTTATCACACCATCAACAAAATTTTTTTGGGAGCGATGGGAGATTATTCAGGTGGTTTGAATGTGGAAGAAGTGGGAAACCATCTGAGCATTAATGTCAAATGGTTTGTTGATGTTGTCGATGTGGCAGGTAGGTGTAGTGTTGATTGTTTGCATGGTGGGTCTTGTGCTCTTGTTTCCAAGGTATGTGCTTCGGTTACAACATGGTCAAACCTTTTGGTGCCCAACCAAAAGGAAAATCCTCTTTTCCCACAGTTAGTCACTTTTTCGTTGGTTTGTTCTCTATCTCTTTTCTGATTCCATCATTGGGAAGGGAATGGCTTGTATGGATTTAACTTTGGTTGGAAAATTCTTGGGTCCTTTACCCAACATAGAAATGGTTAGAACTCTAACCCTCAAGTGTTGGAGGACCAAAAGACATGTTGATGTTGCTGCTATTTCAAGGGTTTTCTTCTCCTTCTCTTTCACATGTGAAGAGGATCTGACCTAAGTGTTGATTGGTGGTCCTTAGATCAATGGTAAATCAACTTTGGCTTTAAAGAAATGGGAACCTAGTTTCAATCCTAGCGAATGCTCCTTCAATGCAACCCTGATCAGGGTCAAACTTCTCAACTTGCCTTTGGAGTTCTAGGATGAGGAAATCTTTAGAGGTTTGGTGAAAAATTTTGGTAACTTGATTTCCATTAACCAAATAAATTCTTCCCATAGTCATTTGTTTTATGCTCGTATTTGTGTGAATATTGAACACTCCACTAATCTGTCATCTTCGGTTAAAATCAACTCTAATCTTGGTGAGTGGAATTAGGTGGATGAGTTTGAATCCATTCCCTTTGCTTGTTTTACGTACGAAAAGGTAGGTCACTAGGCTAAGAAGTGTCCTAACAAGCCTCAAAATCCTAAAAAACCTATTTAGAAGGTTTGGAAGGAGAAAGTTGATATGGAAAATAAGGTTGATCGAGTCCCTGAGTCTTATCTAAATTCTATCTTGATTGCGATCGTGGGATGTAAGGAAGTTGGTTCTGAAAAGGCCAAACCATTGGAGGAGAGTTATGTTGTGGTTCTTCCTTCCTCCCCTATAGGAGGGGAAGTGGAGTCTTTTAGTGTTCTGAAGGTGGTCTCTAAGGTTGCTTTTATGGAGCCCAGTGTGGCGTTTGATATGCAAGTTGTGGGTTTGGTTGGGTCTTTGTTGGCTCCAAAACCTCTAAATGCATTTTTACTATTGAAAGGGCCTAAGGAATCCCTTGTGTCTCCATCTGTGATGCTAGATTTTGATGTGAATCCTTTGGTGAGTTTTGAGGAACCTCCTTTTACTTTGGTGAAAGGGAGGAATAGAAGAAATCCCTCTCCTCCCCTGGGGTTATTACTAGGAATAGACTCAATTCTAATTGTGGTTCATAGACTAGGGGAAGAGGTAGACCTTCTTCCCAACATAATAGAGAAAAAGAGAGTAAGCTAGAAATAGTTGAAGGTACTCAAAAGACTTTGTATGATTTTTCTCTATGAAGATTATTTCATGGAATGTAAGAGGGCTTAATCACCCTCATAAGAATGATCTTTTATCAAATTTGATAAGAGATCATAGAACTGATATTGTTCTTATTCAGGAGACTAAAATGCAGAGTGATAAGTTGGAAAAACTTAGAAGTAGGTAGTTTAAGGACTACAGTTTTCATGGCTCTAATGTTGTTGGTGTGTCTGGTGGGATTTCTACCTTATGGAACCCTCACACTGTTAAGGGATCTACCCTTCTGGCTAATCTTCATCATCTTGATACTAGCTTCACCCATCTTCATGATGATTCCTCTTGGATTGTCTCCAATATCTATGCGCCCAATAATAATTTTTATAGAAAAAAATTGTGGAGTAGTTTGAGCCTTTTTAAGACTATCTTTAGCTATAATGGCTAGTTATGGGGGACTTCAATATGCCTTTGAATGATGCTAAAAATTTGGGTTGGTCTCAAATACAGTCAGATAATAGGTTTGATCTAATGTAGTTTATCAATGATAATGCTTTATTAGACTTAGATCTTCAAGAGGTAGATTTTACTTTGTCTAATAGAAGGGTGAGGGAGGCTCTCATTCAAGTTAAGTTTGATCATGCTTTATTAACCTCGACTTGGTTGCTTAGCAATTCTTGTTCCCTTTTGGCTTTGACCAGGGTGGGATTGGATCATTTTCCTATTATTCTCTCAGCGGAGTTATTGGGCAAAAAAAAGAATTACCCTTTCAGATTTGAAAAAAATTAGACCTCTCATCCGGTTTTAGGAAGAAAGTAAATTTATGGTGGGATATATAGGTGGATGGTTCTGCTCTATTTCATATTGTCAAAAAGCTTGTGTTTGTGAAGTCTAATGTTCAAAAGTGGAATGAGGCTTCTTTTGGTCAAATATTTCATGACAAGGCTTTGGTTAAGGAGGAGTTGGATGGGGTGTAGAGGCTTATTCAATCTAATGGTGCAGACCCTCTTCTCATTGCCTCGGAGAATTTTCTTTTGTCTCGTCTCCATGTTATTATTTCTAGAGAGGAAGATTTATAGAGACAATAGTCTTGTGCTATTTGGCTAAAGAGTGGGGATAGGAATATGAAATTTTTCCATATTTATATTATGAAGCACCGTGCCTCTAACCTTATTAATTCTATTCAAGTTAATGGTGTTTCTATTGACAATGAGCAGGAGATTATGTAGGTTATGTCAGCTTTTTTTCTAACCTTCTTTCTAATGATTCTATTTTGGACCAAGAGTGTTAAGTTTCTTTCCTAAATGTCATTACTGGTATTATTTCATAAGACATTAGTAATAAGTTGGTTAGCATTCCTTCTCTGGATGAATTCAAGTGTGTGGTTTTCTCTTTTGAAGGTAACAAAGAACCGGGGCCTGATGGTTTTCCCATGTTCTTCTTTATGCTCTTCTGGGAAATCATGTCGAAGGATGTTACTGATGCGGCTAAGGATTTCTTTGGGAGTGGAAACTTGTTAAAGGAGATCAACTCGGCCTTTATTATTCTTATCAACAAGAAGCTCGGTCCTTTTTTTGAGTTTTGACCAATTAGCTTGTGTAACTCTATCTACAAAATTTTCTCTAAGGTGTTGCCTTCTCAATTATAGTATGTACTTCCTTTGATTATTTTGGTGCAGTAGAATGGTTTTGTCCCGATGAGGTAGATCCTTGATTCTATCCTGATGGTGCATGAGAATAT
Organism: Sequoia sempervirens; assembly: GCA_007258455.2. NCBI lineage: Eukaryota > Viridiplantae > Streptophyta > Pinopsida > Cupressales > Cupressaceae > Sequoia > Sequoia sempervirens. Next base: position 205,878 of record VDFB02093567.1, read on the forward strand.
TCATTTTTTGTCTATCAATAAGAAGGCCAGTTTTTTGTTGAACCTTTTGATCTTATGGAAGCTTATGACAGGGTTGATTGGCTTTCCTTGATCAGAGTTATGCAGGCGTTTGGGTTTGCTAGTAAGGTGCTTCAACTTATTTGGCAATTGATATCTACTCCTAAATTTTATGTTCTTTTTAATGGTACTTCTTTTGGCTTCTTCAATAGTTCTCAAAGACTACGTCAAGGTGATTCAATCTCTCCTTTTCTTTTTATCATTATGGTTGAGTATTTAAGAAAATTCATTCAAAATTTTGTTAATGTTAGTTTATTGCATGGTTTGAAGCCATCCTCGAATGATCTGGTTTTCTCTCATCAACAATTTTTTGATGACACGATCTTCCTAGGGTAGTCTTTGGTTAGGGAGACAAAAGTTATTAAATCCATTTTATCTTAGTATGAAGTTTCCTCGGGTCAAAAAATTAGTCTCCCTAAAAGTACTATCTTCTTCTTGAATATTCCTGAAGAAAGGATGAGAAAGATATCTCGTATTTTCTAGCGTGAGGTAGGGGATCTTCCTTCTACCTATTTGGGTCTACCTTTATGCTCTACCAAAGTCCCTACTTCCTTCCAGTTGGGTATCATTGATAAGTTTCAAGCCAATCTTGTTGGATGGAAATAGGCTCTTCTTAGTCAAGCTGGTAAGGTTCAATTGATTAAGGCCACCCTTTAGAATATTTTTATGCTATGAGCCTCTTCAAGATTCCTAAGATCTTTATGAATAAGATTGAGAGCATTCAGATTTTTTTTTATGGTTTGGGACTAAAGAGAAGAATAGGATGCATCTTGTCTCTTGGGAGGAAGTTTGTAAGATGAAGAGGTGGGGTGGTCTTGGGTTATGAAAATTGAAGGAATTCAATAGCTCTCTGGTAGTCAAGCAGCTTTGGAGACTCCTTTTTTGATAATATAGAATGGACACGAATTTTATCTAGTAAGTATCTAAGGGGAGTTGACAAGTTCTGAGATTTATTTAAGGATAACTTTGTTTCTATTTATGGTTTTGTTTTGTGGAATTTCATGATGAAGTCTCACTCTATCATCTCCAAGGGCCCCAGATGGACTCTCAGTAATTGTTGCAACATCCTTTTCTGGGATGATTGGTGCTTAGGGAGCTACCCTTTAAAAAATCAGCCATGGGCACATCCTCTTAAGGGTTTATGTTTAAGAACTTATGGAGATTTTGTTGTTGATTATATCCCTGATGGTTGCTGGAAAGTTATGTGTTGTGATTTTCTGGGTGCTAATGATCTCATATTGTTGTTGTATTCAGTTCATATTTTGGTCTCTCACCCTCCTAATTGTATTGTTTGGAGCCTTTATTCTTCTGGGATTTCTCTATGGTGTTTTCCTTTCGTTGGAGTTTCTTGGTAGAGGCCCTCTGCCTTTCTATGCTTCCTTGTGGAATCCTAAGCTGATTCATAAAATCAATATCTTCTTCTGGTTGTTGAGTTAGAATAAGGTGTTTACTGTGGATAACTTGTGGAAAAGGGCTCTTTTTTATGCCCAATAGGTGTTTCTTGTGTGAAGCTGAATCTAAGAGCTTTATCCATCTATTGGTTGATTGCAGGTTTTCTACTAATATCTAGGCTTATGTTTTATCTCTCTCGGATTTGAGTTAGGTTTTTCCCTCCTATTTTGCTGATATTTGCTCTCAATGGGTGGCTCCTTCTTCTAATCCTTTCCTAGTTTTCCTTTGATCTCTTATCTTGTTTCATGTGGCTTGGGGTATCTAGATTGAATGGAATAATAGGATTTTCAAGAATTCCTCTTTGACTACTCACAAGGTGTTCCTTAAAATTTGCTCTGCTATTATGGATAACTTTCTTATTGTGGTCTCTAATTCTAATCCTCTTGGTCCTAAAGCTTCTATTAGTAATTATGATTTTCAAGTGGCTTTGCGTTGGAAGATCTCTTTTTACATCTCTTCTCCAATTGTGAAAGTGAAGACCTCTAAAGATAATATTCATTGGTGTGCTCCTTTTCCAAACTAGGTTAAAGTTAACTTTGATGGGGTAGCTAAAGGCAATCCAAGACCTGCTAGTTATGGGGGAGAGATTATACATTCTTATGGTAGGCTTGTTTTTGTTGTGTCACTCCCTTTGGGAATTTAGACAGACCATGTTGCACAAGCATTTGCAACTTACCATGGCCTAAAACTGTCTCAATTGAAAGGTTTTAAAAGAGTGTGGCTTGAGGGCGACTCTCTTAATATCATAAATGCCTCAAAGAATTGCAACCTTCTAGTTGGTCTATTGATAATATTATAAGAGTTTCCATTTCCATCCTTAAGTCCTTTGATGCTTGCTTTATATTTCATATCTACAGTGAGGGTAATAGGCTTGCCGACCACTTTGCTAACCTAAGGGTGTTGGGTTTTCCTAGTGAATGGGGATCTTTTGATTTGCTCCACTTTGATGTTAAAAACATTATTTCTCATGAAATTCAGTATCCTTTTAATGATGGTTAACTTTATGATTTTTGGTTGGCATCCCTTCTTTGATGTCAAATTCATGATTCCCAAGGACTATGATATGATTATGTTCATGCAGTCATTTTGGATTATGATTATTATTAGTCATGTGAAACTACAACTTACACAGATTTTGGGTGTCTTTTGGGCCATTTCCTTCCATTTTTGGTGATGTATTTTGGCTATCTTTATAGCTATTCTTCTGGCTTTTCATTTGAGTTGTTTCATTTTAGCTCCCTCTAAACTTTTCTATTCTGAGAATGTGGGGGGTGAAAGGAGTCAAGTTGAGCCTATTTCTTGCAAACACACCAAAGGCAATGAACAGATGTGGAAAATTCTTATTGAAGGAATTGTCTCTCTACATTGATAGTATTCATGGGTATCATCCATAGGTCTCAATGGAATTTGTGGTAGGTTGGAAGAATAGGGTCCTAGCCGTGAATGGTGTTGAGTTAGACATTTCTATAGAGTGAATGGTGAGAGGGTTAAATTGGTGAAAATGGATTGTGGTGGTTACGCTAGAAATTCTATCAAGGCTATGTTTAGTTCTTGACCACAAGAGGCTCCTTTGAATTTGTTCTATATTTTCAACTATAAAGGTTGGGATATTAAAAAGGGAGAGCTATTACATTGAGATGATTTGTAATGAAGCTTTGAGGAGCTACAATTTCCTAGCTTGACTAAGGAGTTTTCTCTTCCAACTGGCCAACGTCTTTTGGACTCTCTCTATAATGTAATTCCAATATTTTCTACTAGGTTTCTTGGAAATTAAAGGAAGGCCCAAGTAGGTAGCTGAAAGAACAACATCCTGACATCCCAAAATACACATGACCCTGTCTTTCACAATTTGATCCAAATTGAAGAAGTATATTTTAATTTTGTTGTAACTGATATATTGACCCAAAGCCTCAACTTAGTCATTCAGAATGAACTTCCAGTGTCCATCTTCAATAAATGAGGCCTCCCCAAAAAGAATATTTTCATTAAAAAACTGTTCATGAGAAGTGGGAGGAAGACATGAAGCATCCTTAAACCCTTTCAACAACTTTTTATTCAAACATTTTTGAATATTTCTTCTCAAAAAAATTTCCACTATTATGAAAAGGTACGGAGAGAGGGGGTCACCTTGCCTTAAACCATGACCACAAGAGAAGAACCCCTTGGGAACACCATTCACCAAAATAGAACACTTGGTGGTAGTAATACAAGAATAAATAAGCTTAAGAAACCTTCCCTTAAAGCCATACTATTTAAGAACAATAATAAGAAAGATCCAAGACACTCTATCATAAGCTTTTGAGATGTCCAACTTTAGAGCCATCCCAGGTTTCTTACTAAGCTCCATAGAATGCAAAACCTCATGGGTTGAGATTGCAGCATCCAAAATATATGTCTCCCTTTAACAAACCCTTTTTGATTTCCAACAATCATTTTATCTAGAACAACTTTTAATTTGTTAACAATAATATTAGAAAAAATATTATAAGTAGTATTGTCTAGACTTATCGGCCTAAAATCCTTCATGGAGGACACATCTTCCTTCTTTGAAATAAGGGAAATAAAAGTATAATTGATTTGGTTTAGGAGTCTACCTGACCAAAAAAATCCCAAGGAGCATTTATGAGGTCCTCAAAAACATCCCAAAAATCCTGGAAGAAGATAGGAGGAAATCCATCTGGCACTGGCGATTTATAAGCACCAAAAGAAAAAACAATAGACTTAACATCCTGGATAGAAACAACTTTGGTCAGCTCTTTAATATCTTCATCTATGATCACATGGGGAATCACTTGGAGGAGGTCCTCAAACTCCACATAGCTAGAATTAGAAGCCTTTTGAAATTTTGAAAAAAAAAGAGATAGCCTCTTCAACGATTTCATCTTCAATATTAAGAATAGTGTCATCTTCTTTTTTTAAATGTCTTATTCTATTCCTACTCCTATGCTTCATGGTTGATTGATGGAATAATTTTTTATTTTTTTCCTCTTCAATAAGCCATTGAATTCGAGACATTTATTTCTAGAAGATCTCCTCCTGCTTGGTAACTTTAAACCATTAGGATTTAAGGTCACATTCCTTGTTACAAATTTCTTCATCAACCACACCTCCCTCCATCAATTTTTTTACCTCTTTTATGTTGTCACCAATAGTCCTCTTAGTGTTGAAGATGTTCCCAAAGGGTAATCAACCTTTTACTCTCTCTTTAACTTTTTAATTTATTATCCAAAAAATACATAGGGGTGTTGGCACAAGGTTCATTCCACCACCTTTCAACAAGGGCTTTGAAGTCAAGATGATGATTCCACATGATTTTATATCTAAAAGGAAATGGTCCCTTAATAGTATTATCTTCCCGACTTAAAAGAAGAGCATTGTGATCTAAACTTGTTCTAGAGAGAGCAGATAAAGTGACAGTAGGAATAATGTTTCAGTTAGAGGAAATGAGAAACCGATCCAACTTAACTTGGATCATACAGTTACCCTGTCTCATATTCGACCAAGTAAACAAGGAACCTTGCAAATAAATATCTATGAGACCAAAAAAAGTTCAAGAAGCCTACAAGATCCAACATGTTATCAAAAAAATCCTCCAAGCCTCCTAGCTTTTTAGATGGAAACAAAAGAGAACTAAAGTCCTCTCCAAGAATCTAAAAAACCCCAATGTTATTACTAATATGATTTTTGAGGGATTCCCATAGAGAAAATCTATCAATACGAGAGGGGGCATAAATATTTATCAAATTCCATTTTTCAAAGGTAATTAGATCTTCCAAAGAGGCCATCAGACTATTCTTGCAAAAAAAACCTATAGAACCCTTAAATCTGGAGGGGTTCCATAAAGTAGCTATTCCCCCTAAAGCACCTTTGGCATCACTAAAAACATAGTTGGCGCAAGGCCAAATATTCTTTAATATCTTGTCAAAAGTATCCTTCATTTTAGTTTCTTGGATCAACAAAATATCAACTTTAAAATCAACCAAAACAAGATTTAAACAAATGTTGTTTATAGGGACTATTGAGTCTCCTAATATTACAAGAGATCATCTTCATATTACATATTGAACGAAGAACAACACCACCTTGATGTTATTAAGAGGAGGAGTCATCTCCCCCTTCTTTTTCGACTTAGACCCCAAGAGCAAGTTCAAAGTATTCTGCCTCCCTAAAGAAACATCTCTAACAGTGTCTTTGTTCCTAGATTCCCTCTTAGACAACCTACCAACTTTGTTCCCTCCTCCCACATCTTGTTTCTTTTTCCTATTATATTTACTATTATCTTGAATCTAGTCCTCTTCAACAACACCCTCATTGGGAGAAGAGGTAAATCCCAGAAAAGCCATTGACTCCTTTATATTTTTACCTTCCTTTTGACTTAAAGATAGAAAGTTATTTCCTTCGATAGATTGCTTCCCAGGAGTGGAAACTAGTGAAAAGGAATCCTACCCCCTACCTGTTTGAGAATCAATCTCACCCTCTTTAAGGATCTTTGATTTATCCCCAGAGTGGTGCTTTGATTTTCCTTCTAATTCCATCCTTGAATTAGAATATTTAAGGTAGTTTGTCATGAGATTATTAAAAGGCTTATCAGTTTCCTCTTTTTCATTTTTAATCCCTAATAGAGAAACCTCAAAAGCATTTTTTTATTCTTCATCAAAATACACAGCCAATTCCTCAAGCCCACCTGAGGCCTGAAGCAGAACTCCCTAGGAACCCTTTTGGATCCTTTCATTTTTATCATCTATGGAGACATCCACTACACCATCCCCTCCAATTGCATACATGCTTAGGTCCCCTCCAATTACATCCTTAGTTGGCTCCTTCTTATCCATGAGTTGTTTCTTTAATAACAAAACCTCAAGACCATTTTCCTGGGGATTCTGAGACATTCAAAGAAACAACTTTTTTTTAAGATTTAAAGGTGTTATTTTACTTCAACCCACCTCCACATTCTTATTATCTAGAACCCTTCTTGTGCAAATTCTTGGAAATGGCCAAAAATTTTGCAAGATTGACAGTAAGCTTTCCCATTTTCATACTCAAGAGGTTGAATCCATTTCCCATATTTTGAATTCAAAGCCACTAAAGTAGGAAGAACATAATTCACAAACACATTAACACAAATTCTAGCAAATACCAATATGTACTTTTGTTTGGTAACCTTATCCATAACTAGCAAATGGCCAAAAGGGTTAGCAATACCCTTAAAAATACCATAATTCCAAAATTCCAATGGGATCCCGAGGAGGCAAGCCCAGGTAGTGGCAACCGTACCTAGATCCGTAGAAGGATCAAACCCTGCTTCCATTTACTAAGCGAAAAAAAATTCTTAAACCCATTATTGAAATCCCAAGGACCCCCTATTAACACCTTAATCAAATCTTCATGCATCACAAAGCTAAAGAGGAAAATACATTTAGTCATGGCACTAATTGTGATGTGTCCTTTTAAGTTCCATAAAGAGTCAGTCCACTTACTTACCTGGTCAATATTCAAACGAAAAGATAGGAATTTTCCAACCAATGAAATATTTAGATCCTCAATCACTTCATGCATGAGCTCCTTGGGAACTTCCACTTGTAGACCCTCCACTAAGAAGGAGACACTCCCTGCATTTAGCTTAGCCATAGAGAGTGAGCCACCCCCAACTAATTTGTCAACATAAGAAACAGGATCTTCATCCAAGAAAAAGGAATCCAAATCATAAAAAGAAGACACTGGGGTCTTTATAGGGGTATGACAATCCACCCCCAACGAAGATGATGCGGCAAACCCAAAAAAAGCACCAACTTTGGAGACAATTTTTTTTGATGGGGGAGCTCGATGGGGCCCCCCACCTGACCAAAGCATTAGGCAAACCGTCAAAAGTATACAAAAAATTTGAATTGCAAAGAGCATGAGGACCTACTTGTTGATTAAAGCAATGTTGTACCATGTATGATTTTAGATTTGATAGCTCTACGATACCTATTCCATGACATTCTTTATTCTCTTATCGATCTATTTTCTTGATTGCATTTATGATGTCCATTGAATCATGTTCTATTATGATATTCTTGGTATCTTTTTCTTTTCATATTCAATGGTCAAGAAGAATGGATTACACTCTTGCTTCATTACGAGTTACATCGACTAGCAACTTAGAAGCTACCTAAACCACCCTCTCATTATCATTCCTTAAAACAAAACAAACTCTTGAATCAACTAGGTTTCCCCTAGTTGTGTTGTCAAATTTTAGTGTAAGAATTCCATCAAATAAATGGATTTGTTGAATGTCGAATGATTTTTTGTAGTTTATTCCACAAGACCCATGAACAAGAAAGTTGCCTTCCCTATATTTTCAAAGGAATAAATATTTAATAAGGCCCTCATTACTTATTCACAAAGTTTTAAATGTTTTAAATAATTATCATTGACACTTTTCTTGATGTATTATAACTCTATTTTACCCTAATAAATTTAACTTAAAAAGACACTAAACAGGTGTTTAATGTACCTTCTACTCAAGGTTTTTAAATGTTCATATATAGTATGCATTTCAAAGTTGGGTAAATGCAATAAGTTTAGAGAGACATATAATCCAGAGTAAAGATTTGGAATTATTTCCAAGGTGATGCAAGAGCATCTAGGTGGACTAGTAATCAACATCATCCAAAAACATTTGAATTTTGTTTGTTCATTTTTTTTTGTTTTCTCCATTTCCAATTGCATTTTAACTTGGTTTTGGTGGTTAATGGTAGAAAATATTGAATGATGTTTTTGTCATTGATTGACAAAATGTCATATTTGGTTATGCACTTTGAAGCTCCATCTTCAAGCATTTCATTGGAAATTCAATACCAATTGGAAATTTGATACCAAGGAAGAAAAATGAATTGTTCATATTATCTTGTACCAATAGCAGAGGCATTGGAGGTAATTAAAATGATGAGAAAATGAAATAAAAAGAAAATGCACAAGAACTACAAGGAGAGGTCACACCTCTTAGAAAAAAAATAGATATAATAAATTAAAGGAAGGAAGATGAGGAGAGAGGGGTCGAGCAGGTTCTAAAAATTGAAATATAAAAAAAAAATGCAGGGAAGACAATGGGTCACACCTGTGGAGAGACAGGGGAGATTAAAAATAAATTACAAAAATTGCAAGTAAAAAAGGAGCAGGTAAGAGGGAACACATCATGGGGAGATAAGAAATAGTGTATGCATTAATTATGAAAGAAATTAATTAAAACCCATGCAGCTAGAGGAGGGAGTGATAGATATAAAAAGCAATTAATTTATATGCAGAGAGAAGTGAAAAGACCACACCATATAGAAAAGGAGATTGAAATACTTGAAATTTTGTAAGTATGAAATGGGAAAAGAGGAACGACCTATAGGAGAAGAGGGGAGAAGTTTAAGAAAGATAAAAAGAAGAGAGTTGCATGGCAAAGGAGAATGGGGGCTACATTGAAAAGAAGGATGATGTTGTTTTAAAAGATAAAAAAAGAGAAATTTAATATGCAGGTTGCACACCATAAGGAAGATATGAAGTGTACCTTAGTAAGTGAAGCTAGGACAGAGTAAGAGAATAGCAAGGGGCAATACAAGAGAACCATAATGAAAATATTAATTATTTGTTATTTTAAATAAAAGAGGAAGTGGTGAAGGATTGGCACACAATAGACTGGGAAGAAGATGTGCAGGAAATGAGTGATTAGTGGAGTTTGGAGTGTCTAAAATAGAGGAGTGAATTTGATGGAGAATTTAATGCCAATGGTCTAGCAGGTTTTCAATTGAATTTCCTAAAGATAAGAGATAAATAAAAGAAATTAATTTATATAATGGATGAACTTTAGTGTTAATTGTATTTAGAGGATTTATTAATAAATGAAATTGTCAATTCAATCAGTTTTTTCGCTATGAATGATTCCAACTCAACCAAGACTCATTAATTGGTATTGTTTGGGAGTTTTCCAATTTTTCCATTTGCATCAAATGGTATCAAAGCCAGAGGTTCTAAGTGTATAAGAAAATTCTCGAGCATGAGGCAGCCTATTCCAAGACTTGCGGGTAGAGTAGAGGATAGAAGGTGGTAGAGAAGAGCTCGTGTGAGGATTGTAGTAGGTAGAGAGAAGCCCTGAGAAATCAAAATCTAGAATGCCACAAAAAGAAGTGTGATTGTAGATTGCAGAAAATGAGATGGAGATATTATTGAGAAAGAAGTGATATGTGATGGATGAAGGTATTATGAAAAGAGGAATATTTTGAAGATGATAACTGAAATAAATATGAGATTAGATAGGATGGAAGTGTGGTAGCATGAAGAATTTGCTAAGCATGATGAATACCAGCATAAGGTTGCAACGAATAAGGAGAATGAGAAAGAGGATGCAAGTGCAACAACAGTGGCTGGAGATGGAGAAGGTAAAGAAATGAGTAGTGAAGAAATTGCAGCTATTGACGAGATTACAGCTATAGAGGATGTGATTGTAGTGATGGAGTGCGAGGATTTTATAGTGAATGGTGAAGAAAAAGATGATTTATTATTGAAGATAAAGTTATGTATAATTAGGGTTGATCAAAATAGGAGAATTAGTAATTGATTCCTTCATTTGAGAAAAGGAATGATTGGCCTTAGTAGTCATTCAATTTTGAAATCCTTCATTAACATATCATTAAAGGATGAAAAAACTCTACAAAACCACTAATGAATTTTCTTACATAATTTATCTCACCAAAGAAGGATTTAAGATATTTTTTTACTTATTGGTAGAGATACCTTTAGAATTGCTTCAACTATATCTAGCTCAACTAAATCCTCTTTTCAGAAATAACATGACCCAACAAAATTCCTTCTATTACTCTAAAATTTAAATTCTTATAATTCAAAAAAAATCTTGATTCATTATACCTTTAGAGGATTTTACTTCAATTAGGAATATTATGAGACCCCACCTTCTATGATCCTTATTAAATTTATGTTTCCTTGGTGATATTATGACTCTTTCTTGATGGAATCATGTTTTTATATGTTTGGACATTATATAAGAGTATTATGGATGATGGATTTCTTTTCATAGACATAGATGTGAAAGGAAGCCAAGTAAGTGGAAGAAACTTCCTACACTAATCTAAGCAAGAGAGAGATGTTAGACAAACATGAAAACTTAGAGGGGTGAATTAGTTTTGCATTATAACCTTCAAACTCTCATTAATATTCAAACCCTTATTAATCATTAGCATGAATATAAACAAATGAAACATCAACACATCAACAACCATACACAATAGAACAATATATTTTACATAGAAAACCCTAATCAGGGGAAAACCATGGTGAGGATTAACTCACATATATATGAATACCAACACTGATTACAAAAGGCTCACTGTCGGAAGGGATCACTCTCCAAAAGAAAGAAAGTCTCACTATTGAGGGCTCACTACCCAAGAAGATCACTTCTTCCAGAATATAAGAGATCACAAAGAAACTATTAAAAAAAGGTCCACTATCTTTGAGCAACAAGAGAATCCACCACAACCATCTGCAACCTTCAACTCACTACCTCTAGTAACTTCAAGCATACTGAAAATGTAGACACCTTCTTTTCACTGCTTCTGGTAGTCTTAAGCATTCATGCTCTCACTCAAATCTCAAAAATTGATCACATACACATCATTTCACATCACACATCACTCCACACACTTCTCCAACAATTTACCTTGCATATATACCTTTTGCAACGATGAATGACCTTCTCCAAGTTAGCTTCAATGGAACGTATGCACCTTAAATGTGAAACCACCAAATAGGTCAACACCAAACACTTCTATGGTGGAAAGAAGTGAAGGGATACCACACCAAGGGTTAACTAGGACCCAAAACTACATTGACACACTATACTAGGCTTCAAAAAACCACGAAGCACATCCGCAAATAATGCTAACATGTCAGGTTGGCTAAACTAGCATTAACACTACCAAGCAACCAAATTCACATTTCACAAGGTTTGGAAACATCCTATGGACCATGTAGCAACATCACACAACATCTTGGAATATTCCAACACCAAAAAAAAATTCAAACACACTAGCATAAACACATGCAACTGAGAATACCATCATCTTGTACAACTATTCAAATTGCCACTGAGACACAACAAATGAACCAAGCTTGTGGAATAGTTGAACACCAAACCATCCAAGGGAAGATATATACAAGCATCATTAGCACATTCCCATATACACAAGACAAGAAACTTTAGCTTGGAGAAATTTAGAAAAATTTCATTTTTCCTAGACAACCCTCTCCACAAGCTAGACATTATCAAACACATCTTCTACTCTATGTTGGTGATACAAGAAGAATGGATGGAAAAGATGAATATTGCAGTGAAGGATGAAGAAAAAGATGTTAGGACAATGAAAGAGAATGAGGTAAATTTAGATTTTGATTTGTTTGTAAAGATGAAAGTGTTAGTGATCCAAATTTGCACCCTAATGCCAAGTTGTGAATGAACTTAGCAGGTTTGGATGTAACATGGGACTGCTTTAAGGTTGTGGGTGTCCTATACGAAAGAAGATCTCTAGATTATGGGTTGGCTCCCCTTTTGATGCCACCTAACTACTGATTTATGAGGTAAAGGGTAAGAAATGCATGAAACATGAACATAAACTAAAAATACCTAAGGTGATACACCAAAACTAACCAAGACTTGATAACAACCTCTCACATTCAAATCAATATCATAAAACTCTGCTTACACAACTCACTTTCACATGCATTTCACATAAATAATTTATAAGAAGGTTTCTAAACAAGACTTTTAGAAGGAAACAAAAGTCTCACAACTAACAACACTATTGAATAACACAACTTATAACATGTTAACATGCATTTTCTACTAAACAGATGCCTAAACATGAGACAAGTTTGTAAGGAAAGATAAATTTCACAAAACAAACTGATCAATCACTAATAGCATACCATGAAACATAAAATGAGAAGGTAAAATATGTTATTATATTGATTCAAAGTTACTCATTGTATAACAGTCCATCTAAGTTACAATACTGCTCCATGCTGAAAAATAACTCTCAAAAGCTAAAGCTATCACTCTACTGGAAAGAAAGAACTCCCTCAAAAATGACAAAATGAAGATACTTAAGCAAAACCCATCAAATCCCCTCACACATGTCCATCTAGAAGGTTATGGTCGGATGCAGCAATGAGGCCAAAAGAGAACCTTCTAAAATCACTCCAAAAAGTCCTCCAAATAGTCCAAGGTCAAGCCAAGACCATAGTCATGCCAAAAGTGTGACAAAACAACCTCCAAAATAGCACATGTTTTTCCAAAACAGTCAAATGCACCACTCATACACTCTCCTCATGTCTGCAAGTCATCATTTTGTCTCCCAGCCTTGACCCATGCAATATGTGTGTTTTGAAAACACAAGACTCCAAAAAAGTATTAAAGATAATAACTTGATTAAGTGATTCATAATACACCACTTAATCAAGCTATTTTACATTTTAAAGCAAAATACAAGAGGGCTCCACCACCTCTTTGAATTACATTACATTTGCATTTAAAAGACATAATAGAAGTGATTTGCAAATCACTTAAATGATATCTTTATACTTTGAAATAAAATGCATCATGTAATGTAATAACAAAATGCTTTCAAAAGCATTAAACAAGGTCAAAAAACCTCCAAGGTACTTGATCATTTCCACTTACCTCATTTTGCATTTCAAGGCCACACATGATCAACATTCTGATTTTCAAAGGGAAAAATAAAGGTTCAAATTTCATCCTATGTGGCATAAAGGCTTCCACACTTCTTGGAAGGAACATTTAAAGGTTTTCAAGGCATATTACATTTTACAGGGGAAGGCATATTTCACATGTTTCATATTGAAACACTTAGCAATTTTTGACAAGGCAAAAAGACATAAGGCATGAAATGCCTAAGTCACCATTCGGCCCCATCACATTTTAATGTGTTTCAAATTTTAAAAGAATGGGACAAAATCCCATCGGCCACCAAAGAATAGGGTTTTACCCTAACCAACAAAAGATGGGAAACAATGTGAAAAAACATTCATTTTCACTTCGAGCATTCTAGAAAATGATGTTGTCGCCATGAGGGTTTCAAGCCTGCATAGAAAATGGTGTTTTTTGGTCGATTCTGACTGGTTATTGCTGAAATATTGTATGGAATCATAGGTAAATGCATTTTTTCATATCAAAACTGTGTTTTTAGTCTCCTTTGAGGGTCATTTGATGCATTTTGGCCGCGACCTGTAGCATTTCCTAACCACTTTGTTCCAATTTTATTTTTTGTGGTTACTTCATCTGCTTTTACAGCCATCATGGGATGGTATGAAGCTCGAATGGAAGCTTGAAAACTTTGAATATGCAAACATAATGAGCAAAAAGCTCAAGTAAGCCTTGAATTGACTCCATTCTTCTGGTTTCATCCAAATAGAGCAAGAATAGCTCATTTCGGGCTTTTAGCTTGATTAATAAAGCAGAAAATTGTTCATTCCTTCTGCATTTTGGATTGAATGAAGAAAAATCAACATATTTTGTTGTTTTTTGAAGAAATTTTGTCCATTCATGTCGCGGCCAAGAAACTATAAAAGGGTTTTTTTGACTTTTCATTCTCATGTAGAAGTAAAAAAAAAAGATGAAATGGGTTCTCATATTTGTTATTTTCCCTTAAAAACTCCATACTAGCCTTTAGAAAGGCTCTGTATTTGCAATTTCACCAAAAAATCCAGTTGGGTTTTGTTTCCTTTTTGAAGAAAACTACTCCTTTGGCTGCAACTGTAGGAGATGAAATATTTTTTGATTATCTATTTCTGCTCTCTTTTAAAGCTCCATGATGGATTTTTCCTAAAGACACTTTGTATTTGCATTCTTGTGTAAACCCCAGATGGGTTTCCTCACAATGTAGAAAGCTTGCAATTTATGTAAAAAACCCTAAGTGGGTTTCATGCTTTTGAAGAAAAAATGTAACTTTTGACCATGACTGTGAAGAACAAAAATAGGGTTTTATGAAATGGAATTTGATTTCGAATCTGTATTTGAAATTCATGAAAAACCCAGATGGGTTCTTCCATTTGTGAAGAAAAACTCCTTTTTAGGTCGCAGCTAAGAAGGAACTGGTTTTCCTTTGATATTTTTGAACATAGAATTCTAATGAAAGAAAACCCTTCTCCATTCTATGCATTTCTAAAACACTTGAAGACATTTCCAGTTTGCTATGACAAGATTGTGCAAGATCATAATGTGAATGAGATTTCATGAGAGAGTGATTAGCTGAAACAAGAACCACCCCTGTTCCACAATAAAATGTTGCCCCGTAAAGAATGAATAGTTGTAAATGATTCAATTCCATTTCATAGTATGAGTATCAGTCAAATAACTACACTTCTTTTCCATTCTGCAATTCTTGAGAATCATAAAGGCTCCGTTTGTTTTGATTTTCTGCATTCTTGTTATTATTTGAAAGATTATCATGCATTTTTCCATTGTCTCTAGATATTGAGTGCTCTCTTCATCATTTACTACGATCATTTGAAGGCTACCTTCACTATGTGCTTGTCCCCCATTGTGGCATGACCTCTAGTTATCTTCTTCATGGCATGGTTGTCTGAGATGACCACCTTTAACTGCTTATCTTTATTGATTTTGGATTTGTATACAAAAATGGAAAAGAAAACCATGTATTGAAATGAAACATCTTTGGACAACAATATGTAGTTCACATAGTATATCAAAAATGCATTGAATCTCCAAACCCTGCACATTTGCCTGAAAACTAGTACTAGATTCCACTGTTTCACTTCACCATAACTTGCCTCTCTAGAAAGACTCTCACCATTGTTCATCATGCACATAGTGTGTATCATGATCACTGTGCTACCATTACTATCTTTTATCTTCTACTTTTATTGTACATATGTTTGAACCTTTTGCCATGGCTCTGTCACCACTATCTTGACTGTCCTTCGCGAGGTGAAGTCTCTCTTCATAGCATTGGATTGTCTTTTACCATCTAATTGTGACTTTTGGATGGTCACTATCAACTTTCATGTGAACCTAATGTTGTCCTTTGGTTTTCTTTTTTCTCTCTTCACCTTGCATTATACATGTGATTCACCTTTTGAATCTGCTACTTACTATGTCAAAAAAGCTTATCATGTATGCACTTTGAATAGTCTTCAACTGAGGCACAATCAAGATAACACCTATGTTGACCCTTTGATAACCACAGAGAGTTGCCTCTCTTCACCGTGGTACTGTCCTTTGTTATTTCATAGGCCTTTTCTTGGAATTTTGATGTTGTCTTCTTAGGGGCTACTGTCACACAGTAATCTCCACCACATTAGACTGTCTTCTGTTTTGGTATCCACTGTACATTGTACCACAGTCATCTTTGAATGTTGTTCACCTACAACTATGTATGATTTAGAATAACTATTTTGTGCATATCCTCTAATAATAGCATTCCATGAGATCACATTTCATTAGCGCATTTAGTTAAGTAGCATAGATGCCTTGTGTATAAATGTTGCAACTTCTCATTTGTAAGATTGATGCAAAATTGTTGTGTTTAAAGCTCTCAAAACCATTTCTCTTTGCATTAATCTTCTTCCACATTGGAGGTCTGTGAATGTGATGGATGATGTCTTGCAAGGACCTTTGTCACTGCTCTTGATCCTCTACATAACCTTATCAAATGTACCCTCCACTTTGTTATTGCTTAATGCCTTTCTTGCATAGAACCCTTGATGACTGATTCCTTGGGATTGAGATCTTTGTGAGGTATGACTGCCCCATTAAACTTTTAGGCCTTAGAAAATGTTAAGAAGCATCCTTGAGGTCTTCCCCCATTCTCTTCATAGGTGATGATCTAGTTGTCTTGTTCATGAATTCATGGTTGTTGTTCATATGCATGAGATTGTGATTTTATCTATTTTTGTTGTCTTGTTCATGACATGTAGCATGAATCCTTTCTTTAGGACTGCCTCAACCTTCATGGCTTCCACAAAAATGTTTGTTGTTCCACATGTTTGCTACCTAGTCTCCTACAACAATTGTTTACCTTTTGATCACGTGAAATACATAACACTGTCTCCTCACTTTGATCCTAGTGGGCAGACACATGTCACCTATGTTGGTGACCTGAAATCTCACCATCCTATGTGATGCATGGTTGTCCAATAGGTTTAAGATGAGAGGGACTTGACAATACCTTGGATTGCTCCGTCTTGCTGCCCCACATGCTTCATGATGATTTCAGGCATGCCTTGATTCCTTCTTTATTATTTAAGAGATGCATAATTGAACTTGATGCATCTCTGAAATTACTTACTTTTTTTTATAAAATGGATCATGGATCCACTTAAGATGATTGAAAGACATGTCCAGCAAAATGTACCTTCCTTTGACATGATGGCAGCCATATGATTGATGCATTATGAAAAGATGAAGTATAAACTCTTAACAACTCAAATTATATGTTGCATCTTTTTTAATCTGATAATGAAAGTTGATCAACTGGTGTGATTCCATATTGATTTAATGCATGAATAGCATGTATATATTTGATCAAGTTGCTCAATTTCCTATCCCTCTTAAAATATTAGAGGGAAGCATGTTGAGCTCTACCCTCGTGGGAGCCACATTTACCCCACATGTTGTAATTAACTGAATCAAAACAGTAACAAGACTTGTATTGTATCTGCACAAGGAACAAACAGATAGATAAACAAAGCATATCATAGGTGTGTTTGATCACTTCTTTCTTGTTTTCAAGGACACTTATGGTATGATGCTTATTTAATGCATCTATAGATCAGTATATACATGCATAGGTGAATGTTCGTGTAAGGTTTGAGATATTTCATTGCTTAGAGCATTGCTCTAACATCGTTGCTATTTCTAGATGTAGGAACTAGGAGCACTATGGAGCTAGGAAAGACACAAGCAGCTCAGGGCAGTAGTAGGACAACATGACACATCCAGAACCAGTCATTTTTAGGCAATGGCTGGTCTCTCTCCTTATATGCACATTTGTATTTGTTTAATTATTCATGTATATGCTTTTATTTATTTTCATTGAATAAGCAAAGTTAGTCCCTTGGCTTGTGAGGGACATTTACACTTTCATGATTATCAATAAAGATTACATTTGTAACACATACGATTCTCTTTCTCATTTGCTGTAATTGCAACATTGGAATAAATGTAATCTTTTTCATTTGACAATCTCTTTCATGCATATTGATGACTTAGCAGACTACGGTTTATCTTTTAAATGTTTAAACGAAAAACACAAAAATAATAAACACTAAGTTACCTGATTTCAGTTGAAAGCTAAAAATCAGATAACAGAAAGTAGAGGATGTAGTTGCAGATTTGTGTGTAGATGTTGCATGTTTGTGTATAGAAATTGTAGAGGATGTTGTAGGTAGCACTTGGCAGAGGTGGTTGATTTGTGGTGGGTTGGATCCCATGAAGGAAGAGAAAAGAAGAGGAGGTTTTTTGGAGGAGAAGGACGATTCATGGTGGACATGAGTCCATGAGAGAAAAGAGGAAGAGGGTACAATTTTTTTTGGAGGAGAGTGGAGCTAGTTTCGATGAAGTGCTGGAAAAAGAGGAAGAAGAACTAGCTTTGTGCACAAGATTCAGTGATGGAGTTCATTGTAGGTTGCATTCAACTTGAAAGATTAGTCACACTACTCAAGTCCATTTTGTGAGTCCTACTCACAAATTTTTTCCTACTCGACATGTCTAATGCAGTAGCATCTGAGCGGACCAGTAATCAACATCATCCAAAAACATTTGATTTTTTTTTGTTCATTTTTGGTTTCGTTTTCTCCATTTCTAGTTGCATTTTAACTTGGTTTTGGTGGTCGATGGTAGAAGATATTCAATGATGTTTTTGTCTTTGATTGACAAAATATCATATTTAGTTATGCATTTTGAAGCTCCATCTTCAAATATTTCACTAGAAATTCGAATATACCAACTAGAAATTTGAATACCAAGGAAGAAAAGTGAATTTTTCATTTTATCCTATACCCGATAGCAGAGGCATTGGAGGTAGTTAAAAAATGGGTCTTTTTTATTTTGCCAGCATAGGGGAATGATAAGAAAATGAAATAAAAAGAAAATGCACAGGAACTACAAGGAGAGGTCACGCCTCTTAGAAAAAATGGATATAATAAATTAAAAGAAGATTAAGAGAGGGGTCAAGCAAGTTTTAAAAATTAAAATATAAAAAAAATGCAGGGAAGAAAATGGGTCGTGCTTGTAGAGAGATAGAGGAGATTAAAAATGAATTACAAAAATTGCAAGTAAAAAAGGAGCAGGTAGGAGGGAACGCAACATGGGGAGATAAGAAATAGTGTATGAATTAATTATGAAAGAAATTAATTAAAATCCACATAGCCAGAGGAGGGAGTGACAAATATAAAAAGCAATGAATTTATATAGAGTGTGAAGTGAAAAGGTCGCTCCATATAGTAGAGGAGGTTGAAATAATTGAAATTTTGTAAGTATAAAGTGGGAAAAGAGGTGTGACATGTAGGAGAAGAGGGGAGAAGTTTAAGAAAGATAAAAGTAAGAGAGTTTTATGATAGAGGAGAATGGGGGTTGCATTGAAAAGAAGGTCGATGTTATTTTAAAAGACAGAAAAAGAGAAATTTAATATGCAGGCTACGCACCGTAAGGAAGATATGAAGTGTACCTTGGTAAGTGAATCCAAGAAAGAGTAAGAGAATAGCAAGGGGTGATACAAGAAAACCTTGTGATTTCAAATAAAAGAGGAAGTGTTGAAGGATTAACACGTAGAAGACTGGGAAGAAGTTGTGCAAGAAGTGAGAGAGTGATTGGCAGAGTTTGGAGTGTCTAAAACAGAGGAGTGAATTTGATAGAGAATTTAATGCCAATGGTCTAGCAAGTTGTAAATTGAATTGCCTAAAAATAAATAAATAAAAGAAATTGATTTATATATTGGATGAACTTTAGTGTTAATTGTATTTGGAGGATTGATTGACAAATGAAATTGTCAATTCAATCTATTGTTTGGTTGTGAATGATTCCAACCGGACCAAGAATCGTGTTGTATTTTTGTTAATTGGTATTATTCTAGGAGTTTGTCAATTTTTTTCGTTTGTGTCACAAGGGGATGAGACATCTATTATTCCTCAAGAGTCCCAAAAGATGTTTTTTATACCATTAATGCTATCTATGATATTGTAATTCAATGTATTATTTTCAAAAAGGTTTCATCAGGCTTTAACAACTTTTGATGTATAGACATCATAAAACATAAGTACATTCAAGGTAGAAAAATTCAACTCACGTCTCAAAAAATTAATGAATGATAAGAATACACAATGAACCTTCCTAGAAGATTATGAAACATGAATCCATAACAATGACAATTCAACTAAGATCAACAAAAAAAGAAAATGAAATAACAATACACCAATATCCTTCTCACATAAATATAAAAAGGACATGAGAACATATGGTCAAGTTAATATCTTATGTATGTTGAATGTACCATGTTGGATATCAAGCCTCAAGTAGATTACTAGTTATAGGATAACATGTAAATCATGGATGTGACCTTCCTATGTAGACGGTATAATGATAAAATTTATAAGATAGAAGAGGTAAGAAGAGGATGATTTTGTAAGTATAACAAATGTAGAACCATTATTTATAAATGACAAGTATGTCTTACACAAGTATTTAGATTATGGAGCATAAATGCACTAAAAAGTCTTCAAATATGGTGAATGTATAAACATAACAAGCTACACTTGAATGATTTGAAAAACATAAATATATCATAATACACCCTAATGAAATAAGAGGAATAGACATACCCAATATAGCAAACAAGACAAAAAAATAAACATACCAACTGCACCTAATGTTTTAATAAATAAATAAACATACCAAACTATATCGATACTTAATACACAACCATATTACATATTACTCAACATTTAACACCACAAGATTGAGACTACAACCTAATTTTAGTGAACACATATTCATAGCTTAAACAATTTCAATTGAAAGGTTTTAATTCAACCCCACATGTCACATAAAATTCTTTTTTTCAGTTCTATAACTTCTAGCTGTTCAATTTGTTAACAGGTCAAAAACATCACATTCAATCAAATTTTGAAATATAAATTATCATTTTGTTGTGTTACAACTTCATCAATTTCAATAGGAATTTTCCTATTAATAGTTCATAGACCAATTTTTTTGTTGATGGCTCCAATGGAGTAATGAGGTGGGTCCCATTTTATTTTATATGTTATCCAAATTCTAAAGTGGTTTGAGTTTTGTTTGATAAGTGCATGTGTCTAAGTTTCGCCTTGGGTAACTATCTCTTTGAGAAGTATTTTTCCTTTAATGGGATTCTTGTTTAATGTTTCATCATGCACAGTTTCCTATCACATGGCATTTATCTCCCAATATCTGTTGGAAATATGTGTCTCAAGCATTACAAGCTGAAACCTCCATGAGTGCCAAGTCGGTGTGACAGGTTCCATGTCTGGCCGACTAGCAGTTTGCTTTATTCAATTCTGAACAGGTCGCTGTGACCCTGAAGAAGTTTTGCCGAAAGGTTTACTATGTAGCTATCGTTGTGACAAGGTGTGTTCGTTGTGACCTTATAGCGCTCAGGAGATATCTGGCCGAAAGGCCATTCATTCATGTATCGGTGAGACTCTTAGCGACTAGAGTTTCAGAGTGACTTCAACATTCGGGGAAATGTCTCGGCGAAGTGTTTATCTCTCGCCGACAGTGTATGTATTGAGGTCTTCAGAGTAACCTATATTCACTCGGTAAGATGTCACCTCGAAAGCAAATATCATACCGACATGGACTACTTGGGAGTTATCGATATAACTCTTAGACTTCGTTATGAAGTCTGAGTGATAAGCTATTGTCTTGCTGATAGCCGATGGCTATCGGGGTAACTCTTGGTGACAGTTAGTCTTCGATGAAACATATATAAATTGATAAGTTCTCTCAGCGGTGGACTAATGTTTTGGTGACAGGTGAACACTTCGAAGTAGCATATGAAGATCGGTATGAACTCTCAGCAATAGATGTGAGTCTTGTTGACTTTCATTTGGTGCTCAGTAGATATGGGAACTTCGGTGTAACCTTAGTGATTCGCTATGACCTTCTGGCGAAAGCGATAAGTCAGGACAACTGCTTGGTGGCTTGGTGTAACTTATGGAGCTCGATAGAACATCCTGGCGACTACGATGACTCTTGGCGACATCGGTATGAAGTATTTGTGGCATCAGCGAGACACCGTTAGTGTCTCACCAAGATGCCAGAGCATTACGATTTCTGTTGACCGTCTGACTATCATACGTGGAATCTCGTGGACGGATAGAGGAAGCCGAAAGTGAACCATTAGCAGTTGGTTCGGTGCGACGGTTCTTTGGGAAATCTCAACAGTCAGAGAACACCATGGATATAGTTGGAAGTTGCAGATGCTTGGGGGTTGGATAGTAGTTCGATCAATAGTGAAGTGTGAAGAATTCAAACTGTATCAGTGAAGGAATTAAAATCTGTAAAGGCTGTAACTTGGATGTCTCTGTTCGAAGAAGGTTCATGATGAATGCTGTTGTATAATGACACCAGAAAGATAAGTCTGGAATTGTATGTAATTTTGATTACTATAATACAAAGTGATTTCTCTTGGTGTGGTGGGTTTTTCTCCCATAAGGGTTTTCCCACGTATATCTGGTGTTTCATGTGTGTTTGTCTAAATACTCTGTTTCTAAAATCTGTCTCATAGTGCATCTTAACTTGACTGTAATTGAAAATTTAAAAGTACTTATGCCCTCTTTCCTGAGGTATTGACGTTAGGAGACTTGTTTTCCGCATCTAGTTTTCCTTACAATATCTATTTTCCTTCTAATACCAACCAATAATGAAATGATTTCAATTATGTTCATTTGTTCAAACATTCTATGGGATTACTAAATGTATTGGTTGTAGTAACTGTTTAAAGGTTTTTAAAGACGTGACATATTTTAGAAAGTTGTTCCTCTTCTTCTAGATTTGAGCTAACAACTCATGTTTTTTTTATTTGTTTTCTTCAAATAATTCTATAATGGAATCAATTATTAGTGTTTATTCATAGTTAATATAGATTTATGTGTACTTTGGACATCCAAGTATGAAACACTTCTCTCTTTTTACTATCCTTGTGAAAAATAGAAAAGGGATCCTAGGTCCTTAGTGCAAAGAATCTAGGATGCAATAGTGGCCTTTTTCCAAGTTTCATTAGGATGTAGATCACAAGGTGAAACGATTGACTTTCAACCCTGAAGGTGAGCTAATCAAACCTGGATCTACATCTAATTAAGGAGGGGAATGGGAATAGAATGGATTGGAAATGATTTGGAATGATTGGCCTAATTAAACTATGTTCCCTAATACTAAAAATGCAAGATCTCGACAATCAATAAAAAGAAACAATCAAGTTTTCATAGATCTGGAAGGTATAGATGACTATATACCTACTAAAAAAAATGGTTTTTTTTTTCCTACAAGGAACGATTGCCCAATGGTCATTGAGTCCTTGCTAAGGTGTCCTGCTCAATTTTCTGGGTCCTTTAGTGGCAAGTCTAAGATCCCTATTTCCACTTGTCCCAAAGTCAAAATGTCGTAAATAAATTTTGTAGGTGAGTTTATGTGTCTTGAAAAGGTTGATGACAACAAATGCAACAATGCAAAATATATCTTCAAACTCTCTTCAATCCTCTTCAAACCTGTAACTTGCACATTCACAAAGAGGGAAAATGGTGTGCCATATAGGGGTTTGCATCAATCAAACCGCGTGTAAGTGTTCCCACTTCCATAATGGCAATGTTAATGATAAAACCTTAATGGAAAGGAAGGAAATGATGAATGAACAAAATGTTGTAACTCACCACCCTTCAAAGGCTTCCTTGAAGGATTGAATTCATGCACATCACCTCAAGGAATTGTATTGTGAGACAAATGTGAGCCTTCCTGAAGAGGCTAAGCATATTGGAAAACTATTTTTAGAGAGCCCAGGTCTGCTCATTCTTGATGAAGGTCATCAAGCTTGAAATAGCCAATCAAAGATATGGAATTCATGCAAAAAGGTTAATTCAAAACTGCACATTATACTCTCAGGAACTCTTTACCAAAATAACTTCAAAGAGCTTTTCAACATATTGTATTTGGTAAGGCCGAATTTTATTAATTATTGCTTGGGTAAAAACTCGAAGCTGTCCTCAACACTTGGTAAAGTTATGGCTAACAGTAGGATTTATAGGCTAAGGAAGTTCTACATGGATGAAATTGGGAATAAAATTCAGAATGGAAAAGAGAGTGGAAAAGTAGAATTTGATGAAACTCTTGCAAAGTTTAGGTTAATGACTGATTCTTTTGTTCATTGTTATGATGGGAAGATTCTAAACAGTCTTACCAGAATAAAATATTTTACTGTGATTTTGGGAGCATCTTCTATACAACGGGTTGTCTTAGATCAAATAAATGAGGCAAACAATTGTGAAAGAACCAACAATTTTGAATTTGAAACAATGGTGTCTTATGTACAGATTCCCCCTATGATTTGCTCCTAGAATAAGGTATAGCAATTTTGAATTAGAAACAATGGTATATGAAAAACTATTTAGCCTAATTGTTATCCTACAACAATTAACTACAGGTTAGAACATATCCATATCAACATAAAATAGCAGGTGCAATTCACCTCAAACTCTGCTATGGTAATTTCTTTGTAAGGAAGTTTGCACTCCATGAACATTCTTTGTGCACATATAGCCAAACATTTAAATTTCTTAACCAAATATCCAAAAATGAGTATCTTGTCATTGCATAACTCCTACTTTTTCTCTGAGTATGACAGTACATGAGCTTCTGGTGTTTCTAGATAGAACCTATAGCAGAAAAGTGCAGTCTCCATCTGAAGGAACCATCTTCGAAGATCTTCCCTGAAATGAGGGTTGAAAACATTAGAAGAAAAGCAATACCATAATTCTAAAGTAACAATTTGTATCAAGCCAAATGTCAGAAAGTATAATTAAAAAGACAAATCCTTAAAATTGGACCTCAAATTGGACCAAGCAGATTTTTGATTTTATATTTAAAATTTAGGAACTTTCTCTGTCGGAGCTTCATGACCTCAAATTGGATCTCCAATTGGACCAGCAGATTTATGATTTTTTTTGTCCACAGACGTTTGTATTCCTATACTCAGGTTTTACTTCCAATTGAAAGCACCCAGAAGTGTTTCAGACCGGCTCAAGGTACTCTCCAACCTGGTTATGTCAGTGATAGCAATCCAAGTTTGTCTGAACCATCCATACCCGAATGTTGCATCACAATCTATTATTCCTGCACATAAAAATGCCACATATTAACCCCTTCTAAATAAAACATTTAACCATCATAAAACCATAATTAATAAATCATTTCAGTTACAAAAAGAATCTGATGTCATTTACTATCAAAACAAAAGTTGTATAAATCACAAAAAATCCATGAAGCCTCCTAAATGTATCTTAAAGCAAGTTTACAGGATGGGTTTCAGCATAAGAAGCTTTCTACTATAGCTCTCAATGAATGTATTATAAGAAGAAAATAAAATTCTTCACACTCAAAGTAATGTAGTCAAACATTTATTCCAAAAGTATGTTAGCAGGAGTTAACTAAAAACAAAATGATTTTTTGCTTGGTTTCTTTTATCAATATGCCACGTGGGAATGGAATAATCTCTAAGAAACCCTAACAATAAAAAATGAAGTAAAGGTTCAAGAAAAGAAATTTCAATGTACTATTGTGTAATGGTGATGAAGGCACTTATATGAGCATGACCTGCATACAAATCCCTACCATTGAATTGTCATCCATCCAAAGAGAAAATAAGCAATGTAAGGATTTAAGCAATATAAGTCCAAAGGGTTATGTTGTAACAATAATGGAATCACCATAAGAGCACAACCGAGGAACAAATTCTTATGACTATAATTATGTGATCCATAACTCTATTGGTCATGTGGTACAATTGTGCTCTAAAAAATTCATGATGCATTCATGTGTGACCCAAGTTTAATGTGGCTATGTTGTGATAGAAATGGAGGCACTCATATGAGCACAATTCATGTACAAATTAATCATTGTCATCACAATTAGGTGTCAATCATCATTGGGTGCATTTAGATTGACTCAAGTTTAACAGGTTACAATGTAATGATAGCATGATCCAAGAGTGATTACCTCTTACTGCAATAAAGAGCCTATAACTATGGTTGATATGCAGAGTGGTTGTGTTATATCAATTATGTAGTGCATTCAAGCACAACCCATGTTTAATGGGCTATTCTAGAGAGTGATCAATATTTTCTAAACATTATGAATGTTACTTAAAAGTGTATAGCTTAAACTATAGGCCAAGTTTGTTACATACTTGAATGCAATCTTGGGTTACCACAAACTATAATAATGTGATCTACTAATAACCATTATGGGAAGTATTAAAGCAAGACCCATGCTATATAAGATACATTTCCCTGATCAGGTTTACATACCTTAATGATTAAACACAAGCTTCCCACACACTCTAGGATACAATCCAAGATCATACCACACCCTATCAAGACAACTAATTTTCTGACCCAAGATTTAAAGTTGTTTTTTAATACCAACAAAAGCATTGGTAAGAGCATGACTAGGGTACAAACCCTAGGCCTCTGTAGAAACATAAACCATAACTCTACAGCAAAAAAAACCCAATACCATTTTTTTAAAATACCCATATAAAGAAAATGTCCAACGTCCTTTTTTTAAATAACAAGATAATCAATAACAAAGGGTTCACCGAAAATCAATTTTTTTTAATGCCCGAGAAAAATGATAACAAAATCAAACTTTAGAAAACTGTATGTAATACCAAAAAAGGTAGAGACGTCATTTGTTTATCAAAAAAAATTATTTTGATAGCAAAAAATATCCAGTACAATTTTTTAAATACCTATTTCAAGTGAAAACCAAGCATCAAAATACCCAAACATCCAATAAAATAAAATATTGAGCATCAACTTTTAAACATACCTAGATATCCAATAACAAAATGGCTAGCATCATAAAATTCAAATAGCCAAATAGTACTTCATAAAAACACCCAACATCAAATTTTTCAAATACCCTAAAAAAAATAAGAATGGTTTGCTTACCTCCAAGATGATCCACAACAAAAAGCTCAAAATCCTCAAGACATACTTCTAGGTGGGGAGTTGTCTGATAGAAGGATATATTTGGCCACATTCTAGACCCATACCTTGAAGCACTGCTGGCAAGAGATTCCTCCACTAGGAAATCCCTTTGATTATTGCTCAATATCTCTATATTCAAAACCCTTCAACCTCTGTTTATTTTCCCAGACCATTTCTTCTAACTAAGCAGTAGTTAAAAACCATGGGAAAATGATGGTCTTATATCATTTGATTTTTGTTAGGAATTTATAAAATATATATATAATTTTGTATGCATAGGTGTCGGGTAAGGCCTAAATTGACGGCTAGGAAGATTTTCTCTCAAAAACAAAGTTTGATAAAAAAAACTAGTCATTTATAGCTATGTTGCAAAAAATGAGTACAATTTAATCATTTTTAGTTGTCATGACTAAAAGTTTTAGTCATGTAGTCATTTATTTTCCAAAGTATACTAGTGGTCCTTATTAAGGTGTCCTGCTCAATTTTCTAGGTCCTCTAGTGGAAAGGCTAAGATCCCTATTTCCATTTATCCCACTATTAGAATTTCGTAAATAAATTTTGTAGGTGAGTTTTCATGTCTTGACAAGGTTGATGACAACAAATGCAACAATGCAAAATAGATCTTCAAACTCTCTTTAATCCTCTTCAAACCTGTAACCTGCACATTCGCAAAGAGGGAAAATGTTCTGCCATATAGGGTTTTTCCTTAGTCAAACCTCGTGTAAGTGTTCCTACTTCCACAACGGCATTGTCAATGATAAAGCCTCAATGGAAAGGAAGGAAATTATGAATGAACAAAATGTTACAACTCACCATCCTTCAATGGCTTCCATGAAGGACTAAATTCATGCACATCACCTCAAGGAATTGGATTTTGCTTGCTTGAATGCTTGAATGCTTTAGAGACCTATAAAAAAGATGTTAGCCTTCACAAAATAATGACAACATGATGACATAAACTCATAAACACTTTGATATGATGCTTGGATCTTCAATTTTGTAATAAAACTCTGAAATGTTGCTCTTGAATTGCTCTTTAATGCTCTTGAAGTTCACCTCTTGCTTGATCTCTTTCTTGTCTAGTTTAAAATGGTGAAAAGACTAGGTATTTATAAGTGTTTATCCAATTTCCTAAAAATTGGATTCCAAAAGCTGACACTTCATATTTGAATTTTGGATGTTAAAATGACACCAACAACATATTTGAATTTGGGTCCTAGCTAAGAAGGGGGACCCAGTCGCCCATGGGCGAATGGGTCTTGGCCCAAATTTCCAGGACACTCAAAGTTGAGGACAATTTAATGATTGGATGCATTTGTTCATTGCTTGTCCTCCTTTAGAAAACGGTAAAAATTAGGCTTTGAAATGCATAATTTGAAAAATTAGAAGCTTAATTAAGTCCAATAAATTAAGGGGCCAAAACATAATGTGAAATTGTAAGGGTATACAATTTTCTACATTACACCTTATATTCCAAAAAATACAAACCTCTCTTCCCACTCTTCTTTAGGTGTCCATTTGTTTGTTTTACATCCAAGTCTATGGGACATGGATCTTTTCTCTCCATTTGATTCCAACCCTTATATATGATTTTATACAACGCCCATGAGTTGAGTTGAATTGTGTAATATATTGTTGTCATTACTGTTTGTTTTTTCCTCCACAATTGCTCTAAACATTTTATTTCACATAGTTTTTATGACTCTGTTAAGGTTTGGACATTTGAATTCAAGCTATTTGTTTCATCCACGTGTTCTTCCTTCTATGCAACTCTTCACTAGGCCACCTACCAATCTTCATGTTTTCTATTTTTTCTAGTAACATAATAACCTAGTCATAGTGGTTGCCTCTAAAGGGACAGTACCTATCTCTACAAGGATAATTACATAGGGATCTAAAGCCTTAACTATGCAATTGTTTGTAATTCAGCACTTATGAAATCTTTTTGTTTACCTTCATTTAAAACTTGACATTCTATTAGCCCATACTTCACTTCCATACAAGAACACTATTGTGATAAGTAACCCATGTAAGACCTCGGTAGTCTTCCAATTTCATAACTTTGTATTGCATCTATTTGGGTGCATAAAGAGCTCTACAACTTGCTTGTATTTTTTTCATCCTAAACGTGTCCCATGTAAGTTTTTTCTAAAAATCAAGGCCAAGATATGTATTCTAATACTATTTCAAAAGACTATCCTTCAAATTAAAAGCAAAAATGTTTCTTCTTCTTTTAAACAATGAGAAAATCAAAAAATTTGGATTCTTTGATATTCACTTGCATCCCCACTTATTTACAAAGGGGCTTTAGCCTCACTAGATGATCTCTTAAATTTTGGGTCGTCTCTACTATTAGAATTAGATCATCAACATAAATCAAGAGTTTCACCACATACTTGGGCAGGTGGACCCCTTTCCCTCCAAGTTTGTTTATCCAATCTTCTAGCTTGTCAATGTACAGTCCAAATAAAGTTGGGGATAAAGATCATTCTTGATTTTATCTTTGACCCACTCATACAATCTATGAGTTACTATCATTTAATGTGTTCAGAATCCTAGTTCCTCCATTTTGCTCCATAATTTTCTCCTTGGCACTATCAAATGCTTTCCTAAATTCCACAAAGCAACAATAAACATCTCATTTTTATCCCAAAACATTTTCAACTAGATGTTTGAATGTGACATAGTGTGATAGTTGAGTATTTGGATCTAAAATCTACATGCCTCTTTGCTCTTTTTTCATGTTCCTCCACCCAATTGCTGACCCTACATTTTATCATACTCCCACAAAGTTTTGTGAAGAGTGGATTGACCATTATAGATCAATAATTTGAGGCATTATTTACATCTCTACTTTTAATTAAGGTATGGTTAAGTTGGTTGTCCACTCCATTAGGAACCATTTTAATGGTCTTATTAAAAATTTCTTTAATTTGAGGTACATGAGAATTTCCACTTCCCATTTTAGATGCTTTGCTTGTAGGTTGTCTTTGTCTTGAGCTTTACCTATTGCTATCTATTAAATCCCTTCTATGATATCCTTAATAGTGAAAATTTCTTCAATAAAATTAATTGTAAGACAATTTATATTGCAATCTAGCATTTGAAACTATTGTGACTAAAGGATTTAGTGAGTGAGAATCAATAGTTGGTAATTTATTGGCCAAACACTGTTTCTTTTTTATTATATTTTTTTTAGATATAATACCAAGGGATCTATAGGGCCCCCCACTTTTGAAATTTAAAATGCATTACACTTATGAAAACTAGCTTGGAAAACGAGCATAAAAAAACTTACAAACAAAAGCCAAATTAAATCTCTTAAACAATTTCATTATAATATCATAAGTTATAGGTGATGCAAAAGAAATCGCGTGTTTAAGCTTATGATATCCTACTATCATCCACCCCTCATTTTTCGGTATCACCTTCACTCCTCCCCCTATTCCTCCATCCAAAAGAAAATATTGAGCATAAATAACATGATAATACCCTCAAGGGCTCTAACTTTTGTTGACATATAGCTTCCTTTTCTAATGAGCCTCATGAATCCTACAAAATATCCTCCTAGTGTAGATTCAAGCTTTTTCTCAACAAAGACATTCTATACAAAGGTTTCTTCTCATTTCGAACCTTTTGAGCTTTGACTCACTACTATGCTTCCTTAGCTAATACTTTATTTACATTTGGCAACCAAGCTTCATGTCACCCATCTTATTTATTATTAAGACTGGGTGGAGACTTAGACAAAGAGCAACCAACTAATTGACACTTCAAGGATAAATTTCTACCCCATCGCAATTTCCTTTCTTTTCTCCTTTTTATATTTTCTAAGATTAATCCAAACAAGTGCCCTACCCCATAGCAATTCCAAAATCCAAAAACTTGCTTATGATAAACCATTGATTGCTTTCATAAGGAGTCTCTCACTTTTAGCCATATCCATCGACAAACCCAACAAGAAATTCATTTCCACCAAAATACAAGTGTAAGAAGAATGGGGTCATAAATGATTTTTTTTAGCTATGGAAATAAATTTACATAGAGAAATACCAATAGCCACCATAGAGGAGCAACACTAGAAGTGCAACTACAAATTTCACATTCTAACCCAAATTGGAAAATCCTTAAAATTATCACTTAGTGGGGTTGAAGCCTATGTACTAGGGTTTTATATAAAGAGCCACATGCTCCCAAGACCATGGCCCTTTGACCAACATATTCTCTATCAATTTCCATATCATATACAATAATTTAAAAAACTTTGAGAATAGAGATTTATCACTACAAGAGCACTATGAAATTCCCAATATTCTTACCCATTTGTGTAGGTTAGGTAATCTAGGTCATAATGAAGAGAATCTACAAACTAGCACTCTATCTACTTAGAACTTTGCTTCTTCCTACACAAAATCTACCTACACCAACGATAGGATCTCTTCAAACTATTTAACCAAGTGACCTACAACAACATTCCTTACATGTTGCTCAACACCAAACATCTCAACCTTTAATGTTCACTCTCTCCTACACATTGTGAGCTATGTATAAATATATCAAAAGAAAGTATATAATATTCTTTAGGTATGTAAGGTCACTTGTTATTTGAAGTAGCTTTTGATGTTCTTTCATAATCGATGTCATGTTGATGTCCCATTTAGCAAAAAGATTCCAAAGAGAACTAAATATCTTATCATCCTTTTTGTGGCACTCATTGACTACAATTATATTTGAAGAAAATAAAAAGATATGCTTTCAAATTCTTCCAAACAACAGCAAAGCATGTAGTATAGAAATGAAAAGGTTTTAGTAGTATTCTCATGTAGATTAAGAGGTTCCTTTTACTTTACCACATTTCAACTTAATATCATCAACACACTCCAAACTAAGAGGACTGTGTAGCTCAATTATTCTTGAAAAAAAAATCTTTCAACTTAAGTTTCAAAACATCTTTTAAATATTAAACCCTTTTGTTATCTAGTCATACCCACCCTCTCATATTTAGTGAAGATCTATTTAAATATTAAACCCCTTTGTTCCCTAGTCATACCCACACTCTCATATTTAGTCAAAATTTGTTGTCTCATATCTAATCAACATCTATTTAAATATTAAACCCCTTTGTTCTCTAGTCATACCCACTCTCTCATATTTAGTCAAAGTTTGTTGTCTCATATTTAGTGAACATCTATTTAAATATTAAATCCCTTTGTTCTCTAGTCATACCCACTCTCTCATATTTAATCAAAAAAATTAAATTGACAATTACTTAATTAAAAAAACATATTGAAAACAAATTAAGAAATTGCTAATCTTTGAAAGTACTCCTTAGCATTTTAACATTTTATTAATTTATTTTATCAAATTATTTTTCAATCATCTGATTTATAATTTGTAAATTGTTATCCAAGCTACAAACATATAGGTATTCAAAAACAAATAAAATATTATGAATGGCTGGTTTAATCACTTAATTGAAAAATTCAAACCTATATTTCTTGCCTTCAACCAGAACAATGACCAACAAGGTACAGGTTAAATGCAATTTATTTTATCATTTAAAAATATTATAAAATAATCAAATTAGCCCAAAATGATGTGTTGTCAGTGGAGACCTTAATAAACTATAAAGAAATCAATTATAGATAGATTTCTCATTTTATAAGAACATATTAAGACGATCCACACAAGGAAAACTTCTTTAGCAGATACATTCTTAAAAAAGATGTATGCAGACAACAAATAATTAAAACAGGCCTGCCTTGCTGAAATTAGAAAAGATGCCACAGATAGAGAACATCCAGACACAAATCTTTTGGAAGAAGTGTTTCCACAGATCTGGATGGACATGAGTGCTGACTAAACTAAATATGCTACTTATCTAGATTGCTGGCAGCCACATCAATCACAAATCTGTAACGGACATCATTCTTATCTAATCTTGCCATTGCTTCGTTCAAGTTCTCCATACCCACAATCTCAATTTGACAAGAGACATTCTTCTCTGCACAGAAATTTAGAGTTTCCTGTGTTTCCTCCATGCTCCCAATGAAACTCCCTGGTATGCTTCTCCTTCCTGGAAATGAAAATTAGATCGGTTCAGCTTAAATTGATAAGCCCTTTTAAGCACATGTAACCCAGATCCATACATGGATAAGGAGGAGGAACTAATTTGTTACCAAGTATTAAAAGAGGAGAAACAAAGTGCATTGGCTCTGGAACAATCCCAAGCATGATAAGTTTTCCATTGATCTTTAACAGAGAAAGGTATGGCTCCAGTGGATGGTTGGCAGGAATGGTATCTAGGATGAAGTCCAAGCTCTCTGCTGCTTTCTGCAAGACACAAAAAAGATTGTAAATAACCCAAGGGAAAAACAAGGAATGATTTCTAACTTCTCCCTTGGCTATTGGAAATATGGAAAAAATTATTCATTGCAACAAGTGAAACCAAAATCAGCAATCGATTAGTCATAGAGACACATCGGAATGTCCCTGACTAAAAGCAAACCATTCTTGTTCCTAACTGTTTGTTTAGAATTGATATCCCTGCACTTCTAAATCAGATGTCTAGAAAAAAGGTTGTTTTCTGGGTCACTGGCAAGCTTAACACCAGTTTGGCACATGTCATACCCTACTACAAGCCTTCAAATTTTGTACCTTTAAGTTTTAATGATCTGAATGGATCATAAATATTGTAATGAACATGCACAGATATGGATTTTTATGAACAATAAATGGTTCAAAAAACTAAATGCAGAGATGGGAGTTCAACAAGGTTACAGAGTAGAAAAACACTGAGACTGTACTGCGATTGCGACAGTGTCCTGGACTATACTGCATTTGCGGCCATGTCTACCGACAGTACACATGGTAGAGCTCAGAATCCAAACCAAACAGGATTCCTACAGCTTCTGATTGTGATCAAATTTCTTCTTGGGCCTTGGAGGACTCTGCCGTCATAAAAAAGCTATAAATAGTAGCTTGCATTGGTTTGTAAAGGGAACAAGGGAGGACAATTATATGTTGTAGGCTTCCGGACTGATGGAAGAGAGAACAATTGTATGTTATATCTTCTTTCAGAATTCTGGAGAACAATTGTGTATTGTATATCTAGGAGATGAGAGACAAAAGAAAAGAAGAATAAAACTTGAAAGCATAGCCAAATAATGGAGATATGCAGCTAATGGAGCAAGGGGTAGAGTGCATCCATAGCCAAGGTCTTGTTGAATGGAACAAGGGGCAGATTGTATCCATATCATCTGCACACTCAATGTATATGCCAATTTACTAAATAATATAGGTAGTAGGCAATTGCCTGTACTACAATCTGGTTTTTCTATCCTCGGAAAGTTTTCAGGATAAATATGTTTCTCTTTAATTCTTCTCTTCCTCTCTTGACTGTCGTTTAATTTCTGATTAAGTAGGACAATACAAATTCTTGGTTTTGTGATTTCTACAAGCATCGATTTTGAGTAATTAGGGATCATTTACCGTCATGACCAAGCTAAAATTTAAATCAGACTTCGTTCTACCACTGAGCTATATGCTTATTATAAATGGGATCCTAAATTTCCTAGGAGATTGGTTTATAAATGGTATTTAAAACATTATTCTAAACTTTCCTTAATTAACCTTCAAATAATCCTTTAGTGACGGAAGAATTATTCTTAGTTTATATAAAACATTTCGGTTTTTCACCAGTCAGATTGACTGGTTGAGGTGAAAGTAGGTCAAATTGACATGAGATTCAGATTCGCCAAGAAAAGGCTAAACCTCGCAGATATGAGATCAAGAAAATAAGAACAGAGCAGGTTTGGGTATTTAACCCACTTCTTGAATCACTCGACAGAATTTCAAAATCAAACAACAGGATCACTCACAAAATTACAGGTAACGTGGACCAATCAAAACAAGGACCATTCTAGCATAAGCAATGTTGGCCAGTGAAAACAAGGATCAATCAATAAGATGGGAACCCCATAGCAAAACAGAATCGAAAATGTGCTCTCTTAAGGAATTCAATCGTCTAAGAACCACCATAGAATACTTCGAAAGGAGAAATTATTTACAGAAGCCAAGAATATAACTACATAAATAAACCTGTCATGGAAGTAACATTGATCATTATGAATCTAGGACATCGTAAAAGTTTTAATGGAACAATTCACACCTCTCTTTTTGAATCCTCAAACATGTCCTAGTCAAATTGAAAAGTAAGCGTATAGTACCAGATACAGAACACATAATATTAAATTAAGATAACCATTAATCAAATATAAAACCTTGTACAAGAGCCAAACAAATTAGCAAAAAGGGCATTCATGATTGATCCTCGATGCCAATGGGATCATTAAAGAGAATCGCTCATATGATTATTTCTGTTAAACATACCTCCATTTGGGTAGCATCGTTGCTAACAAGGTATTCATCTGCACCAAGGACATCAAGTGCCTCTTCTCTCTTCCTATTAGAAGAGCTTATAACAGTCACATGATGCCCAAATGCCTTGGCAATCTTCACACCTATGTGCCCTACGCCCCCCAAGCCCAATATTCCACATCTCTTCCCTGCCTCTGAAAATCCAAATGCTTGATTGGACTGTACACTGTAACCCCGGAACATAACAGGGGTGCTACTTGTGCCAGGGGCAAATTTTCAGGAATGTGAACTACAAACCTGTATGATTTCAAAGAATCATTGTCACATTTACATAATGTAATGGAAGATATATAGTTCTGCATGATAAATGCAGGCTTGGACCATCCTAAAGTCACCTTGGGAAAACAGAATTTATATAGTCTAAATGAAGTAGAAGATGAATGTCTGATACTATATTATATCACATCCAAATGTACATTCACTTATAAGTTATAAGTGAAACAGAATAGAATGGCCAGCATAGAAAAAAAGACAGAAAACATCTGACTTTAAGACTTACATCTGATCAACAACCATGGTGCTAGAAAATCCTCCTTGTGTCGGCTTGCCATCAGTGTAGACACCATTGTAAGTCCAAATCCTCTTATTGCAATATTGCTCCATTTTTCCACTACAGGCTTTGCAGCTTTTGCATGACCCAACAATGCAACCAACACCCACATGATCTCCTATCTTGAATTTCTCTACTTCTTTGCCAATTTCAGTCACAACCCCTACAACTTCCTGCCTGTTGAAGATTTTTTTTTCCAGTGAAAAACCATGAACCTAGTTGAAAACAAGAGAGAACCACCCCCAAAATAGCAATCACTAACATATATACAGACTCACCCGGGGACCATGGGGTAGTTAGACATTCCCTTTTCATTTCTGATCTGATGCAAGTCAGTGTGGCATATGCCACAATAAATGACACTGAGCACCACGTCCTGGGGACCTGGAGTCCTGCCATTAAAACATACCACATTAATGCACCAATCTAAAATAGCTCAAAGTTCAAAAACCTTAAATAAGAATAGAGCATAGCCAACGACCTAAGAGTATAATTGTATGGAGATAAATGACCAGAAGAGTCTCTGGCTGCATATCCTGTAACAGATCTTTCACAGTCCAAGCTACCCATGTTATGTTTTACTTCTTCCAGGACTTCGTTATTACAGAGGAAAGGACAGCAAGCAGCGGGTGGCTATATCCAGCCACCAGCCTGCACAATTGACCATCTTTATTGATTTTGCCATCAGACTGCACAATTGACCCTCTTTATCTATTAATTGAAAATCAGAACGGATTTTTAATTTTCAAATAAATTAATGAATATGGTCAAACAAACATGCTCTTGCACAACAATTTTATTTTCCTAAGGCCCACTTACAGGTAGAGGTTCAAGCAGATTACGATGAATCTCTTAGGTAGTGGGGAAAATATTTAAATAAGTTAATAATCCCTCACGTTTGCAAAATGGGCAGGTGCCTACTCTCCACCCAAATTTTCAAATATGATATCTTATTAATAACATATATGCTATATTAATAAGTATTATAATAAATTTTAATAATGTATTATATTAATATTTAGATAAACTATTGATTAACTATTGTATTCATATTGTATTATAATTGTACAATGATATTATATAGTTAAGTAATTTTATAATGGATCAAAAAGTAATTTGTGTGGATGATATTTTGATGGAATAGAGTGGGTTAGGAATTATAGGTATCAAAGTTGTATTTTAATAATCATTATGATGGATGTTGATAAAAGGTGGTGATGGAATGGAATGAGGTATTTGTTGATCTTGTTTCTCATTTTCTTCTTTCATGTTACTACATGTTTGGTCTCTTCGAGTGTGATGGTGTTTACTTCAAGGAAAGAAAAGGTAAGGAGAGCTCTATTGAGGTGGCCTTGAATATGTCACTAGTAAAGAGGGGGAGAGGTAAACAAAGGAAGTGAAGGGTATCTATATAAGAAATTATTGATGATTTTGTTGTATATTTAGAGGAGGAAATTTGATAACCTAAATCAAGCTTGTGGGTCTTATGCATTTGGAAGCTTGCCAAAGAAAAGGACAGGGCTTCATGTGTTGACATTCTCTTGACTATGGTGAATTTGTTGCTTGATTTAGGCACACACATGGAAAGAGGAACATTTTTTTATGTTGAACATAGCTTGAGTTGTGCTTTAATGTTATTGATTGTATTTGTTGCTAGCTCGTATTTACTCCATAATGATATTGGGGTTATGGAACATCAAGCTCGATTTATTTCAATTGCCTACTAAACCATTTGAATGCTACAAAGTGTCATTGGGTCTACCTCCAATGGACTATGGAGGAAATTTCCAAGCAACTGAAGGTATTCTTCCCTTGTGAAGTTATTTCTATTTTTTTACTAGTGTGAATAGAGAGTCTTGAGATGGTGGTTGAGATTAGTTAATCTAGCAAATTGAATTCCTATAATAAATGTCATAAGGTCAATTGGGTTCCCCTAAAGCCTGTGTAATTTTATTTGGTCTCTTGCTTTGTGTTGTGATTGATACCATTGAATGGCTTTGTGGAGAGGAGGTTGTAGTAATTTTCCTTTGCTCTTTATGAATTTAGGATGCATCAAGGGTTTATTATCTATTAGGTATAGGGGTTTATTTGATAGTGTGGTGTTTGGTGTTAAGTTTTGTGTTGGTTTACTTATATATTTTGACTAGTTTATACATTAGTAGATAGTTTGGTTATAGATGTTCTTTGTTAGATGCTTAGTGTATCTTGGTTGAAGAATCATCAACCGCTCTTAATGAGGGTAAGGGTATGAGGATAAGCTCATTTTTAGAATTGGTGAGCTCATTGTTACCAATATTTGAAAAAAATTCCCTTTCTTTCTAGACCCTAAACCTCGATCTAGTTCATTAACAAAAAATATCATATAGATAAATAAATAAATCTTTAATCTTTTGTGTTCAATACTTTACTTACAAAGTGTATAACAAGTAGTTTTTATAAAGATTGAGAGAAAGATTGTGTGTCCAACATTAAATAATATGTTGATGATGTGATAATTGTGTGATGAAGTCCTCATTGGATAGTTCAAAGTAAGGCTCTAACAACCTCCCTTATCATAGCCAATAGTGCACCTTTATTTCTAACACATTTGAAATGTCACCCATGGGATGTGCAAGCCATTGGATTTACATATTATATGGAGGATCAAATTATTTTTACGTTCCATGTATAACTCGAGTATTTTGACATCCCTATCTATCATTGTAGTTGTTGGATTATTATTTTAAAGGGTGTGGATGGGACCTTCTTAGAGCATTAAAATATTAATATATTGCTAGATTTAATATACTTTCTTAGGATGCATTAAAATTTGTTGTTAATGGAAACTTGGAAATGTTAAGTTGATGTCAAGCTAGAGGTTTGATTGGTTTGTGCAAGATTCATATTTGTTGCACAATAGTTTTCATGCTTGATTGGCTAAGCTAGAATCCCACACCAAAATTGAAAGATTGTTGAGGTCTAAATATAATAAAAAAGAAAGTTGGATAAGGTTGAGCTAATTATTCTTAGAAGGCGCATGCAATGCTCTAATTCCTTCCAAAAATCTTTCCTTGAACAATCATGAAAATTGTTGCTCTTTCACATTTCCATGTTGACTTGTTGGGTAGAATTACACCTTTGTAAATAGCCACATTGGGATTCAAATTGCTTAATCCATTTCACAATAGGTTTCATAATTACACTTGCTCATTTTATACTTGAATGGAATTCTCAAACACCATGCATTCACCAGTGGCACAAATTTCCTATCATAAAGATTGTACAAGACATTGTACATGTACTTTGAGTTCTATGGAATGCACTTTAATCTCTCTAGATTGAAACTACATCTTTCAACATTTATAAATTTACGCTTGATCAAATGATTAAAATAAAAGGGTAAAAGATAGTATTCTTGCAATTTTTTAGGGAAGGTGTCTCAACCTTACTTCTAATGTTATAAGTGTAAAAATATAGTTTTTCAAATTATGAAACATAAAAACTTGATTTATAATATATAGAGTTAGTTTTGGCCAAAATTAATATTACTCTAGAACACTATAATAAGATGTTATAAAAATAAGTGCATGCAAATGAAAAATTGTCTCTAAAGCTACTTTTTAAGCTAACTCGAAGGAATTTTTGTTGGCATATAAATTTATGGTAAATAAATATTGCAATTGAATTAAATCATAAGAAATATGGCATGTTAATAAATCACTATCAAATTTAGATATAAATATGGCATGATAAGCAAGGATTTTTTAGATACAAATTTTGGCTCTACAAAGAAATGAGGATTGTTAGAAAGAAGATATAGTTTACAATTCTTTGATTGAAGAGAATCCTATTTTGTTTTCTCAAAACTTGAAATTATCTTAGAGATGGGACAATCTTTCCTCATGCATGTTTATCATCCTAAAAGAAGTCATTGGAAAAGAGCTATAACTAATAATGTGCATAATCTACTTTATTGTTATGAAATCCACACTACCTTATTCTACCATTACATAGTGAAATGAAGGGGAATAGGTGAGGTAGTTTTGAATGGGGGTAACGTACCTATTTCCATACTTTCATTAAGAAAAAGAGATCCCCTAGGGAAATATTGACTTTCAACCCTTAGGTGAGTCAATCTTAATGGAGATCTTTTTATTTTCCTTATGACTGAGGGCGGGGTAAATTAGCCTAAAATGCACTTTTGGGAGATAAATGAAAAATACCAAATGAATGCAATTATGCAATGTAAAACATGAATCATCAATTTAAAATCTTAATCTAGAACATAATCCATAAACCTTCGACAAATCTGAGATGAGCATGAATTATGCACCTGTCACCAAAAGCTCTTGTCAAGTGTCCTCTTTGGACAAATTCGCCCTAAGGCAAATGAGCCTTTGTAGGAATTATTTGCTCAGCTTTCAGGGTCCTCTGGAGGTAGATCTAAGATCATGTTTTCCCTAGGTTTCACTGCCAGAAAGTTAGAACTAAATTTGGGATCTAAGTTTTCGTAGCTTGACAAATTTGATGACAACTTTAACAACTTTGCAATATTGTACTTTTGATCAATCTTTAATCCATCTTCACCTATAAATTTGCAAACACAGAGAGGGAAAAATTGTTTGTTTTTGGTGAATGGGGGTTTTCCTTAGTCAAACCCCGTTTTGGTAATTTAAACCTTGAAATGAAATGAAACATGAATGAAAGGAATGATGAATTGACAATGCTATGTTGCAACTCACCAAACCCTTGAATGGAGATCCTTGAAGGACTGAAACCTAACACATCTCTCCAAGGTCTTGATCTTGCATGAAATGGATTGATTGGATGTTTATCTTGATGCTTGAATTTTGGCTTGAATGCTTGAAACCTACATATAATGTTAGTTCCTAAAACATGCATGAACAAAAATAACCTTTGACATCGTGATAGTATCTTGAATGTTGTTGTAGATGACTGAGAAATTCGTTATTCAATGCTCTTGACAATAATCTTTGCTCTTGTGAAATTTTCCTTAATGTTGCTTCTTGATTCTACATATTGAATTGATAAAAAGACCTTGTATTTATAGGTAATTTTCTAATTTCTCGAGAATTAAATTCAAAAGTTGACAATGCAACTTGAATTAGGATCATAAAAATATAGGCAAAAACATATTAAAAATTGGGGTCCTAAACATTAGCCCTTGAGAATGGGTCCTAAACAAATCTAGGACACGCCAATTTCAAGGGAATTTAATTAATGTTTGCAATTGTTTAATACAAGTTTCCTTTCAAAAACATGATTAATTAGGCTTTTAAATGCAATTGGGTCAATTAGAGGCTTAATTAAGTCCAATTTAATTAAGGGACCCAAACATAATGTGAAAATGTGAAGGTATACATTTTCCTACACTACACATAGTATTTAGCAAAAACATATCATAAATAATATATCGATATCATAAAGAGAAAGAGATATAATAAGAATTCTTTTGCATACAATTAGTACCATTACATTTGTAAGGAAGCAAAGGTGTGCGGAAACGCTTCCTACACTAACCTTGAGAAGAGGATTATGCAAATTTCAAATAAAATATTACAGAGATTTCAAGAAACACATAATACCATAAACAATAAAACCATAACACAGTGATTTACGTGGGGAAAACCCTTTCGGGAGAAAAACCCCACACTCCAAAACCTGCACAATGTATTATCAAATCTTGAAACAGATTACAACACACTTGCAATGCAAGTTCTTACAGGAGTCTTCACCTCAACTCAATTTAGAGGAATTTCAGCAGCATTCCGGCAGCATACAGACTTGCAAACTAACTCTCACCTTTCTCTCACACAAATGACTATCTCAAAGTACCAATATATAGTATTACATTGCATATGAGAATCTTCTAGAGATAAAGCATTTCTTTTTAGAAACATCTAATAAAATCTCATAGCAATCTTATCTCTATCTCCATATAAAAGATACTTCTCAAAATAGCCGCTTTTCACCTATCAC
This sequence comes from Sequoia sempervirens, assembly GCA_007258455.2. NCBI lineage: Eukaryota > Viridiplantae > Streptophyta > Pinopsida > Cupressales > Cupressaceae > Sequoia > Sequoia sempervirens. The sequence goes on from VDFB02093567.1 coordinate 247,672, forward strand.
AAAATCTTCTATTCTTGGCTTGCTTTATTTTTTATTTCCATGCAAGGTTGAGACACTTTTTTTTTGTTTTTATCTTTTTGTTTTAAAATGCTTTATTCCTAACATTCTCCCACTTGTCAACACCTTGCATGAGCCAATAGAAAATAGGTAGTTAATTGTTGGGGGCCGAAAGGCCCATTAATTTGGAACACCATCTAAACTTCTCTTGTGCTCACAGGCTTTGTTAATGCATCTGCAACATTTTCCACAGTCTCTACCTTTTCCAACTTCACCCTACCATCCTCAACCATATCTCTAACAAAGTGATACTGAACATCAATGTGTTTGGTCCTGGCATGAAAAGTTGGTTCTTCGCAAGGGAGATTGCACTCTGACTGTCACAATAGACTGTAACTGCTATGTGTTTCAATCCAACATCTGAACACAAATGCTTGAGCCAAATGGCTTCTTTATAGGCATGAGTAGCTACCATGTACTCTGCCTCAGTAGTGGACAAAGCGACCACAACCTATTGCTTGCTCATCCAACTGATTGCACCACCATTAAGAGTAAACACATATGCACTAGTGGATCTTCTGCTATCGACATCACTAGCCCAATCTAAATCCACAAAACCATGAATACTCAGGGAATGTTGATCTCTTGTACCATGAAAACATATAGAGTACTCTTGATGTACCCCGCAAATATTGAAGACCCTCTTAACTGCATCCCAATGCACTCTTCCAGGATTAGTCATAAAATGAGAAAGAACTCCCACTGCTTGGGAAATGTCTGGTCTTGTACATACCATAGCATACATTAAGCTTTCGACTGCACTCTGGTAAGGCACTCTACTCATGTCTTCCATCTCCATGGGGATGTAGGACATTGTGAAATAGAGAGCTTCATTCCCAATGCAACAAGAACACAAAGTGGTTTACAATCCTGCATGTTGAACCTTTGCAAAATAGAACAAACATACTTACTTTGGCTAAGCCATAGCTTTCTTGTTCTCACATCTCTTCCGATCTCCATCCCAAGTATGTGTTTTGTTGCACCAAGATCTTTCATTTCAAATTTCACAGAGAGCTGAGATTTCAATTCTGCAATCAAACCTTTGCCTTTCCCAATAAACAACATGTCATCAACATATAAAGCAATTACCAGGAAATAATCACCATCAGATTTAAAATATACACAGTGATCAGATTTAGACCGCACAAATCCCAAACTCAACACATATGTATCGAACTTCTGGTACCACATCCTAGGACTTTGTTTCAAGCCATACAAAGATTTCTTTAACTTACAAACCAACTTGCTTTTACCTTTTACCACATAGTGCTCTAGTTGTGTCATATAAATCTCTTCCTCCAAATCACCATGAAGGAATGTAGTTTTCACATCCATTTGTTCCACCTCTAGATCATAAGTTGTTGCAATAGATAATAAAAACCAAATGGATGTCATTTTAGCAACAAGAGAAAATATCTCACTGTAATCAATACCTCAACTTGAGAGTATCCCTTCGCAACCAACCGTGCCTTATACTTTTCAACATTTCCATCTAAACCAATCTTTTTCTTAAACACCCATTTACATCCAACAGGTTTTCACCTTCAGGCAATGGTACAAGGTCCCATGTATCATTCCTTTTAAGAGCTGCCATCTCTTCATCCATGGCTATTTTCCAGGACTCTGCATCATTCGTACCCAAAGCTTCTTGCACAGATCTCAGTTCATCAACATTAGTACTCAAAGCAAATATACACTTCCAATCATCAAGTGAATACCCATACCTTTGAGGTGGTTTCCTTTCCCTTGTAGACCTTCGAACAAGTTGAGGTGGAGGTTCTTCCACTTCTTCCTCCTCTTCTGAAGATTCAGAGCTTGATGAGCTCTCCTCAACTTCTTGTCTATTTTGGGGTATCGATTCAACTTCCTCAGGCATAGAAGGAATTTGAATCACATCTTTTTTCTGTTCAATTTCTTTATGTTGTTCTAGCTGAAAATTAACAGGAGAAGATTTAGTCTCTCTAAAAATAACACTTCTAGAATAAATTACCTTTTGTGCAACAGGGTCCCAAAGCTTGTATCCTTTCACACCATAGCTATAGCCAATGAAGATACATTTGACAGCCTTAGAATCCAATTTTTTTCTCTTCTCCTTAGGCACATGTGCATATGCCTCACAACCAAAAACTCTCAGATGTCTAAGTGAAGGCTTTTTCCCTGACCATGCCTCCATTGGTGTTTTATCAACAAGTGTTGATGTAGGAGATCTATTTATTAAATAACAAGCAATGGCAACAGCTTCAGCCCAAAATGTTTGTTCTAGACCGGCTCCACTCAACATGCTCCTAGCCTTCTCCATCAATGTTTATTCATTCTTTCTACAACTCCATTCTGTTGCGGAGAATACGGAGTTGTCTTTTGTCTTTTAATCCTGACAATTTGTACATAATCTTGTCAAAGTCTACAGAACAGTACTCATTGCCATTGTTCAGTCCTCAAACATTTAATTTTCTTTCTAGTTTGAGTTTCTACCATAGCCTTGAACTCCTTAAAATGAACTAAAACTTCAAATTTACTCTTTAAAAAATATACCCATGTTCTTCTACTAAAATCATCAATAAAAGTAACATAATAAACTGATTTACCAATAGAAGAAACATCAACAGGACCAAATACATCAGAATGAATCAGATCCAAGATACATGAAGACTTATGAGAAGACAGTAAAATTGAACGCGGTTCTATTTTCCATAAATACAATGTTCACAGAAATCAAACTCTAGATTGCAATCATTCAAACCCTCAACGAGGTTCTTATTTTTCAGGACTTTTAAACCCTTCTCTCCAATGTGGCCAAGCCTTTGGTGCCATAACATGGTCTTCTCTACAGGAAACTTTGATTCAGTAGACAGAGCACCCTTGGGTACCCAGAAGCCACAACCATCCGCAGAAGAGGAAACCATCTCTTTTTTCAGCAAAGTAATTTTTGGCTTAATCTTATCAGAAGTGTTATTGCATTCAACTGTGCATGCATCAGCTAGTATAATGTACCCAATCTACTTCCTCTCACTATCACCATAGCACCTCTCACCATTTTCACACCTACTTCAGAAAACTATACATGCACACCCGCATCTATTAACTTGCTAACAGATAATAAATTTCTTGCTAGTCCTAGGATATGCAAGACACCATCAAATCGTCTAACTCTACCATCAGAAAATTTCACATGAATACTACCACGGCCAACAATATCAAGGAAAGAATCATCACCCAAATACACCTTACCACCATCATAGTTTTCATACTTACTAAACCAGTTTTTGTTAGGAGTCATGTGGAAAGATGCACCTGAGTCTATCAACCATACATTATCACCTACACGAGTGGCCAAGGCTGCAATAAAGGCATCTCCATCTTCCTTTTTAGACTCAGAATCAAATCTTGCTTCTTCTTCTTCTTGTCTTCTTTACATTCCTTTCGGAAGTGTCCGGGTTTTCCACAATTCCAACATATTGCCTTGGACTTACCAGGAGATTTTGATCTCCCCTTGTTTTTGGACTTGGAATGGCTTGCTTTTCATCTTTGCCTCGTTCTTTTGGTCTTCCTCGAACACTCAAAGCCTCTTTGGAACTCAGAGAGACCTTCCTTCTCATCTCTTCGAGAGTAGAGAACCAACAACGTCCTCCATCTTCAAGATGATAGAAGTGCTCCCAATGGCCATGACTAGGTTGTCCCATGAGTCTAAATGAACACAACAAAGTTTGGCACCTTTCTTCTTCATCCATCTTAACCCCAACTGAGGTCAACTAAGTCACCAACATATTGAATGTTTCTAGATGCTCAGAAATTCATCCACCTTCTTCCATTCTCAATGAATATAACTTCTTCCTCAAGAAAATATTATTTACTAGAGATTTGGCTTGGTATATCTCACCCAACTTCTTCCAAAGATTCTTCGAAGTGGGTTCTTCGTGGACATTTATCAGAATTGAATCTGCAAGACAAAGTCTTATGAGACCTTTAGCTTTTCTATCCATTACATCATATTTTGTAGCCAAAGCTAGATCCGTAGGCCTCTGGACATTTTCATCCACTACATCCCATAGATCAATCAATCAACAGATCTTCCATCTTCAGCTTCCACATCTCAAAGTTCATGCTAGAAAACTTCTCTACTTCAATCCTCCCAGATGTGCTCCCCATCTCTATTATCCTACAATACAGAATATGAAATACTCTGCACAAGCTCCCACTCAAACTTGATTAGCTCAAAAAACCCTGTACCCAACAAATAGAACCAAAACTGGCCAGGCTCTGATACCACTTGTAAGGAAGCAAAGGTGTGTGGAAACGCTTCCTACGCTAACCTTGAGAAGAGGATTATGCAAATTTCAAATAAAATATTATAGAGATTTGAAGAAACACATAATACCATAAACAATAAAACCATAACACAGTGATTTACATGGGGAAAACCCTTTCGGGAGAAAAACCCCACACTCCAAAACCTGCACAATGTATTATCAAATCTTGAAATAGATTACAACACACTTGCAATGCAAGTTCTTACAGGAGTCTTCACCTCAACTCAATTTAGAGGAATTTCAGCAGCATTTTGACAGCATACAGACTTGCAAACTAACTCTCACCTTTCTCTCACACAAATGACTATCTCAAAGTACCAATATATAGTATTACATTACATATGAGAATCTTCTAGAGATAAAACTTTTCTTTTTAGAAAAATATAATAAAATCTCTTAGCAATCTTATCTCTATCCCCATATAAAAGATACTTCTCAAAATAGCCACTTTTCACCTATCACAAAATCTTCTATTCTTGGCTTTTTTATTTTTTATTTCCATGCAAGGTTGAGACACTTCCTTTTTTTTCTTTTCTTTTTTTATCTTCTTTTTTAAACACTTTATTCCTAACAACATCACCATCTTATCACTTGTTATATACAACATAATGCACAATTCTACTTATTTTAGTTTATTCATAGAGTGGGCTTTAATTGGAGCATGGGGAGACTTAAGATTCTCAAGGTACATTAGGAAAAATATATCAATGGATCATACAAATGGTGCACCTCCACATATATCATCCAAGGGCCCACCACACAAGCATGATGCATTATGTGAACTTAAGCCATGAGTTAATAAAACCCTCATGCATTTAGATTGATCAAGTTTTATTTAGCACCAAAATCCTTGTCAATATTTATTGAAAGGAAGTAATGTATTTCTTCATTGGCAATATTGCAAAAACCCTCATGTCATAGTTGGGTATTTTGTTGAAGTTATCAATGGTTCACTCATTTGTCACTTTCATATTCACTTAGTTTTTCATTGTAATTATCATTTACACTTTTCAAATATCTTTATTTCCCACCAATGGTATTCTTGAAAATTTACATGTTACTATCACCACCATTTTCATTTTTATTTTCACTATCACTTCTACTTTCATTTTCACTTGTATTTCAAAGATATTTGCAATTATTGCTCCTATAACAAAAGTTCTAAAATACTTTCATCAAATACATCTATTTACAATTAGAGAGAGTGTAGATTTCCTAACTCATTCCTCCTCAACATAGAATTAATGTAAATAAAGGAACATGAAAATAAATAAAAAATATTAATAAGTATAAAAATCTCATATATAAAAGAAACTCATCCACAAAAGTAATTCCTATTGATAGTTCAAATATAAAACCCCATCAATAGCAAGTTGATTATGAACCAGTTGTGTTAGTGAATAAATATCATTTACATCAAGCATGTCAAGATTTGATATGTGGAAAGCATAAAAAATAAGTCTATTAGCATCTCACTATCATTATAAGAAAAAGAAGAGGGTGTTTAAAATAATTAAATGAGTTAGTGAGAAGTAATTCCTATGTAATGAATATTCAAGGTTCATAATGGCATTACCTTACCTTATAGGAAAGAATAATAATATGATAGATTGTAGTTTCCATTATGTATCAATCCCAATGCATAAAATTTCACATCTTTATAGAAAAAATAGCATTTTTCCAAAGAATTAATTCTTGTCTACCTTTCCAAACTAATTATAATTTTGGTGTTAGAGAATAAAACAAGTTTTCCAATCTCCCCATATAACCAACATAATAACTAATTAATTTTTTTTATCATATGCCTATTTGTCTAAACCTTTCAACCACAACAAATACATGATACATATATTCTTAAGATCACCATGCTTCTATATGTCTCTATCATGGAGGGGTATTTAGGGATACTCGAATGATCATATTTTTTGCATCATTTTAAACTTTATAGAGAGGAATCAAGAGATTTATGTACTAGTTCACACTCAATTCATCACTTTAGAATCTTATAACTGAATAACAAAATGGTTAATTCAACAAAATGTTCTAATATATTAAGGAATTGCCATTGTTAAAAAAAATCTACTTATAACAAATTATTTCCCACATTTCATTTTTCTTTTGTCAATTATGTTCAACTCAATATGTCTATGACAATCAATTTAGAAAAATTGTATACTTATCATACCCTTTCAAAATAATTTTTCAATGTCTTTGATTAGAATTAGAGTTTCAAATTTGAAATATTTATAAATTTGTCTTCCTTGTATATTTTCTAATACATAAATGTGGCCTTGGGGCCACTCCCTTTTATGTTAAAGAAAAAGTTTATAAAACCTTTACTATAATGAATGAGCATACAAAGAGGGAGATTCCAAAAGATCTTGATGCACTCCTAATACAAACTAAAATTATATATATTATGAAACAAATTTATTAATAATTGTCTCTACAACTAATAACCAACCCCAAAATTTCCATCTCAAGCCTTGTCCATTGTGCCTTGCTTTCTTGACTATGAGTTGGAATTATTAGGTTAGATCCTCTTACTTTCCCTTGAATGACAACATTAAATTAGAGGTAATAAAATGTATTTATGACCCCCCAAATGTGATTTGCAAGCAAACCAAATTTCTTTGCTCATACACTCAAAGTGGCTTAAAAATCCACCAACCCAACCCTTGCCTCATATAGAACATAGTTTACCACTCTTGAAGATGCTAAGAGATCTTCAGGGAATAAAGCCCCAATATCTTTCACTCCCCCATCCTTATCATAAGAATCCATGGCCTCCTAAAATTCAAAGCCATTGATAAAAATGTCCTTTTTATAAGCATGTGCTAGAGCCATCACCATTTCCTTGTCTTTTAGTATGTCCATTACATTAGAAAGATAGATAGATGCCACCATATAATCCACAAACTTTTTAATAAACTTCATTAACAAGTATAATCCTATAATCTTCCTTAGGGTACTTTTGACTAATGAAGACCCTTCTCATACATTCTAGGTTGAAGGTTGAATCTTGTTATTTTTGACACCTTTAATTTTTTATGGTATGATGTAAACCTTGAGATCCATAGCTTTGAAAAAGGCTCTTATTAAAACCCACACACCATTGAAATCAATGTGAGCACTCATTGGTATTTATTATTTCTTCAAATAACTTCCCAATCATCACACACATGTCATAGTAGAAGTAATAAAGCCATATCTAGCACAATCTTTCATTTGGACCAAATATAATACAACTATTTATTGTAGCTTTAGATGAGTGCACTCATATGGGGGGGTAATAACCCAAATTTAGTTTTTGTATTTCAATCATGTGTAATACGCAAAATTTATTGTAAAATCCCCATCTTAGGCACAATAAAAAAAAAAATTACATTATCAACATCTACCAACTTAAACGATTAAGCACCTTCCATGAAACTTAATACTGTTAACTTCAATGCTTCTCCATTCACATGGAGGCATCATCTCATTATTTCCAATTATATGCTTGCACAAAAGAGTGTAGGTCCCAAGCTTAGGTCTTTCCTAGACCTACAACCTAAACCTCAAGGGTTCATGATGGCCCTACCTATGTATCCCCTCATGGGAATCAGAGGCTTCGTAGTTCATCCCACCATGATAGAGGGAGTTCAATCTCCCTTCTTGTATGAGATCTATTATGTCACCTTTAACCCACAACTATTAATTTAGTACGTGTAAGCTATCAACATAGTTAATTATAATGTAATGATAATAATTTTTCCATCAAGTGTTGGGTCCATAGCAACCATTACCTAATGCTAGTGTAGAAAAATTCAAAATAATCAACAAGGGCATATCACAACATAATCCAAAAGATCATAAGCAATGATTGTCATGAGCATACCTCCATATTCACAAGTTGATTAGCTCATGCATAGTACAAGTATAATAGTGGTTGGATCATACACTAATCACAAGTGCAACAGTGACTGGATCATACACAAATCACAGGTATAACAGTGACTGGATCAAACACATATCACAAGTATAACAGTGATTGGATCATACACAAATCACAAGCTTAACAGTGATTGGATCATACATAGTGACTAGCTCCATCATACTTCACATAGATAGTGATGAGCTCCAACATGCATCACATCCACAATGACTGATTAACACATCACAGTGGGTTAACACATGTCCATAATGCATCCCTGATAGAAAGAATATTGGTGCATTGTGCACCATGTTGCGGATCCTATCCTTTCCTCTGATCTTCTGCACCATTGGACAAATGGGAAGAGGATTCGATGCATCCCATACTACACTATGGGTCTGTCCTCAACCCCACAAGGCTAAGTATATAGTCTGAAAACTAGGAAGGGGATTCAGTGCATCCCATACTACACTGCAGGTCCATCCACCATCCTAAGGGTCTCCCCAAGTAGTGAACCTACCAAACCTGGTGGATTCCAACTTCAATCAACTATAGGCCATTAATGGCAAGTCTGTCCATCCAGGAAGAAGTAGCTCTTGACATATACCACCTTGTGACCTTAGTGATATTGTCAGCTATCTTCTTCACAATCCTAGGTAACACTAGCCTCAGCCACTTTTGTGCACTCAATGATAGCTAGTGAACCCCCTCGATACAATGGTTAACCCCATATTACCATTACCCGCACAGATGGGTCCCTACCTATGCAATTGTTACCATATCATAATAATAACCAAGGTAGCCTACTACCTTCACCTCCATGAACCAGGTGAATGCTGACTAATCCCTAACAGTAGCCCAAACATCGATCATTGGCATGTTCCAATGATTGCCTATCACTGCTTAAATATCCTGGAGGTTCACACTTGGGCGAGTCATACATAACATGAAACACAATCACAATCAACATATATATGGTCCTATACATAGAGGCCTATAAATATGGAGTCAATTTTTACAACACATAAAGTCACATGGAACCAACGCGAGATGGACTTTACCAAACTTATACATATATTCAATTACCAATTATAAAGTAGTCAATCTTCACTTGCTATATAAAAGCATATTATATATTAAATACATAGTATTAGATTTCCTTAACTCCTTCATACCCATTCAGTACCCATTCAACCTCAAACTGAGGCCTACTAAAGAGGGAAGGTCAAACTAATTAAGAACAATCACAACCCTTGGAGTTATCCCCTTGAACCCTCCCCCTAAGGACTTGAGGTCATAGGGACATCCTTCGCTCAAGGACCACCTACATACCCACTTCCAAATGGATCAAAGTCACACATAGTTATCCTAACAAGGTTTCTCTCAAGGAACACATACACACTAGTTTCCCCATAATCAAGGTTTTGTTAATGTTCATCTTTCATTATTACATTTAACAATATTTAGGAGAACATAATTAAGTATATGATTTAGCAACCCATACTATAACACTTCCCTTTAATGATATCATGGTCTTGAATTAAACTCGACCCATTATTATTCATAAACCAACTTGGACATCTTTGGGCTCATCTTATCGACATAGGAGCTAGGCTTATTATGCAACATGAAATTACCTTGGTTCACACGAACCCATAGGAAAGAACTTCCATTTAAAATTTACATATTAGATTCAATATCAAGGGGTCAATAGATATCTTTGAAGGACATCCAATAATATTATAAGATTGTTTTAAGTATAATTAATGTCTGAATCCTACTTAAGAAAGTTGGTGTCACTAAATCCATTGAACCAACATATGAAAATATAAACCCAATGATAATATTACTAATAATATTCTTGTTCTAATTTCCTTTACCCTATTGTGCAAGTCCATATTCTTGTAATAGTCTAGATTTAGGCTCGGTCGCTTATTCATACTTTCCCTTTAAGTTAAACCTAACCTTAATGGTCATCAGTAAGGTATCAAGAGATGCTACATAAGATTTATCGCATAACACAATCTCAACAACCTTGTCAACCTAAATAGTTGTCACCCTCCACCTAGCATGCAATCATATTGTGGTCTACTATAGCTATAATAAGAATTCTAATATTAGAGTTCTCATATTTAAGAGGTTGATAGACATCATGTAGTCATATAAATCATTTTCCATCGTATCAATAATTTATCAAAAGTGTCAGGTTTCAATGTTAAATATGTTTAGTAAAGTGTGGTTGTGGTGCCACTTAATGAGACCATCATTCCTTGTATTATTATGCAACCAAGAGCCAACTTGTTGAATATTAATTATATCTAATTATTAGTTCATATTATAAGGTTATCATGTAGCTAAAGAGTTGACCTAGACTACCTTTCCACCATGTTTTACTTTGGAGTCTCAACTTAGTCATATAGTGAATTCAAGGGTAAGATCCTATTTTATCTCCCACTGTTCTCTACTCAAAATTTTACACACTTGGTTATTCATATAATCAAGCATTGACTAAAGAAAGCTCCTTGTTTATGAATTTCTCATAATCCTAACTTTCACATATCAAGTATTCTAACTTTTGAGATCTTGAGCACCATACTAGATATTGGTTACCTCTAGATATTGCTTCCCAAATTTCTTATAAGAATTGTCTTCATTTCATTTAATATCATTCTATATTGTGGCCCATACATATATGAACAATGTTACCAAAATCCACAACATTCTTTCACTTGATAATAAAATTGCATCACAAATAAGAATAAAAAAATATAGTATTCAATTTATTGATTGTCCAAATTTTACACATAATTATAAATCATCTTTGAATTAACAATTTTTAACAACCATTTGCATGGTAAATAATATATTTACTTCCATAGCAATAAGATGAACCATTAAATATAACTCTTTGGTAAGAGCATAAATACATAGTAGTGTGTGTATATATAAGTGGGAACACTTAGGCATATACATACAAGCACATGTATATGACTACCTACAAATATATGACATGAGCACATGTGAGTTTATGTATAATATGAATAAGTGCTTCATTACTTCCGTTTTGCACTCCTAATATTCTTAGGATGAAACATTGGTGTAAATCAAGCTCAAGCATCATTCTTATGTTACACCATACTACAAAAACAAGGTGAATGAAAAGAACTTATCTGATGGGGAAGCCATACAAGCATGAACAAAATTGTCTATGCAGCCCTCAAAACGGCCATTTGACCGTATTTATTAATTAATTAAAAATAAAAATACAATGCATTTTTAATTTTTAATTAATTAATAAATACAGTCAAATGGTCGTTTTGAGAGCTGCATAGACATTTCCATGATGAACTAACAACCTACTCCGCACATGTGAACTCCTTCAAATATTTATGAATTCTCCTTTCTTGTGAATGCTCTTTGAATAATTTCCTCTTCCCTTTCATCTTGGTTAGACACAATAACCTATTCTTGATCTCTCATAAGGTGGACGAGACAGGAAGGTTGTGGTCAAGGGTTGTGCAGTCTTGCTTTTACACCTGCCAACTACGGTTGCCTAAAAGTTTCTTTATCCTTTTTAACAATTTCCTTTAGAAATTCATGATTGGAGCAAAATAAACTGGCAAAAGGATGCCTTAGTCATGCTCAACTCCCAAATTGGCCTTCCTAAATCATTACTAGAAGTAAACGACTTCCTTTTCCCTGTGATATCTTTGCATTCTCCTCATATTTTTGTCTCTTCCTTTCACATGTGATTCCCCCTTCTTATTTTCTCCCCTCTATGTCATCTCACACATGGTTGATGAAATTCCTCTAAACACCAGCCTTTCCTTTTCAAGAGGTCACTTAGAGCTAAATCCCATTTCCTCACAAGCAGGGAGAGTGTTGGCAACAACCATGGAATTTTTTTTTACACTTGTTGTTTGCATTGCTTCAAAGTTTCTAAAAACTTTTCAATAATTGATTTTGTGCATAACCTGCAATCATGGTATTCAATGAGAACACCTTTCTTCTAACAGATCTCTTGCTTTCTCCCATGTGTTCTCTATATTCTCTCTCTACCCTTTGAACCAGTCTTCCCTCTGTATTTTCTTGCCTTAAACTCTATCCAAAATGTGTCTTCGAACTACCCAAAAACTTGCCTTTATGGTGGGTTGTGGGTTGTCTACATTTCATTCTTCCCTCTCGTTACGTCCCTCTACCCTCTCTTATTTCCCTTTTACCCCTCTCTATATTTTTTGACCAAATCTATGTGTCTAACTGACCCTCATCCTGCAACTTTTGGACAATTCCAAGGCAAGGGCACCATACGCTTGCAATGTCTATGCAGCCCTCAAAATAGTCATTTGACTGTATTTATTAATTAATTAAAAATAAATAATACATTGTATCTTTATTTTTAATTAATTAATAAATACATTCAAATGGTCGTTTTGAGGGTTGCATAGACAATTCCCCATATGTTGGTAAATGCACGTCATTCACTCCTAAATTGCACCCCTAAATGCATGTTAATTGAGGTCATGGGAGGATATTAAATGATGGACTTGTGTGCCATTCTTTACACCTTGCAGTCTTTGCTTCTAGAAGGGACGCCATGCCTTATTAATGACATGGACACCCTCCTCTTAACTCACACTCCTCCCTGCATACTGCAACCTCACCTATTTAATGAAGTTTGTCTCTTACATTAATGCCTTATTGTATTGGTTGGTCATTGGCTCCATCAACGATTTTACTTTATTTTATTTTTTATTATTTCTTTGACCACACGTCATTGCCATCCAAGATGGCCTTTTACAGGGATGTGACTATTATATCCCTATCTTTGCACCTTAGTAGTGATTAGATTTCTACCTAAAAGTAATGATTAGTACCTAAACAAACTTAAGTGTTACCTCATCTCTTGGTATATTAAAGTCTGTGATATCAAAACTTATGGTTTTTCTTTTGTGATGATCAATTACATATTTTTTAAGCATGTCTTCTAACTTTTTTCCCTCTTTAAAGCAATGGTGTATCATATAAGAGTTTATATTGAAGACATTTTTTGTCATACCTATTGCATGATATTTATTTTATAACTGATGAATTCATTATTCTTGGTTGTATTGATTATGACCATCAAATCATGTTCTATTATAGTATCCTTGATGTCTTTTGCTTTACATATCCAAAGGTCAACAAGAATGGATTATGATTTTTCTTCATTGTTAGTTCCATCAACTAGCAACTTAGAAGTTGTACCTAAAATAGCTTCTTATTATCATTCCTAATAACACGACCAACTCTTGAAGAACTTAGGTTGCCCATAGTTGTATAAGTTTAGTTTAAACATTCCATCTAATGGAAGGATATGTTGAATGTTGACTTATAATTTTTTGTAGTTTATTCCACAAGACCCGTGAACAAAAAAAATTCCTTCCCTATATTTCCAAAGTAAGTACTCAATAAGGTCTTCATTACTTATTAAGAGAGTTTTAAATGTTTAAAATAATTATCATTATCACATGTTTTGACCCATTATCATTCTATCATATCCCTATCCCTATTAAATTCAACTTAAAAAGACACTACACAAATGTTCAATGTACCTTCTACTCAAGGTTTTTCAATGTTCATATATAGTATGAATTTCAAAGTTGGAAAAATGAAATAGGTTCAGAGACATATCATCCAAACTAAAGGTTCATTTTTTCAATGGAACGAGACATCTATTAGATGCCTCAATAATCTCAAAAGATGTATTTTATCCCTTTAATGCTACCTAGGAGATTTTTAATTGATATATTCTATTTACAAAGGTTCGATAAGGTTTTAACAATTTTCAATGTATAGACATCATTGAACATAAGTACATTCAAGGAAGAATAAGTCAATCCACATCTCAAAAAAAATGGTGAATAATAAGAATATATAATGAACCTTCCTAGAAGATTTATGTAATATGAATTCATAACGATGACAATTTAACTAAGATCAATAAAAAGTAAAATGAAATAACAATACACCAATGTTCATCTCACATGAATACAAAAAGGACATGAGAACATATGATCTAGTTAATATCATATGTATGTTGAATGTACTTTGTTGGATATCAAACCTCAAGTAGATTGCTAGTTTTCAACATAACGTTTAAATCATGGATGACCTTCCTACATAAAAGATATTATGAGAAAATTTATAAGATGAAAAAGATAGGAAGAATGATCGTGTAAAAATAACAAACATAGAAGAACCACTATTTATAAATGACAAGTATGTCTTAAACAAGAACTTCGATTATGAAACAAAAATATACTAAATAATATCCAAATATGATGAATATATATACATAATAAATTACACTTGAATGAATTGAAAAATATAAATCTATTACATTAGACTCAAATAAAATAAAAAGACAAGACATATTTTGGAAAATAAATAAACATAATAAATTATACTAATGCTTAATTAATGGACAACTATATTACATATGATTCACTTTTACTGAGCACATGTTAAAAAGAAATCTCAGTTGAAAGCTTTTAACTCAACCTCTCATAAATTCATACAAAATGCATTTTTATTATAACTTTTTGTTGTTCACAAGTCAAAAACATCACATTCAATCAAACTTTACAATATCAATTCTAATATGACTTCATTGGTTTCAATAGAAAATTTCTCATTGATAGTTCAGTATGCATGTCATGTCACAAGTTTTAATAATTTCATCGCTTTTGGTTTCATCATCACAACCTTTTATTACTTTCAATGGCCCCAGTGGAGTAATGAGGTGCATCCCATGCCTTTCACATTACTTAAAGCTTAAAGTCTTTATTTTATACGTTATGCATATTCTAAACTAGTTTCGTTTGATAAATACCTTTGTCTGAGTTTCTCCTTGGATAACTATCTCTTTGAGAAGCAGTTTCCCTTCAATGGGCTTGTGGAGCTCAGGAACGGATTCCAGTTTTGTTTAATGTTTCATCATGCACAGTTTCCTATCACATGAAATTTGTTTCCCAATATCTATTTTCCTTCTAATACCCAACCAGTAATGAAAAGATTTCAATTATGTTCATGAGTTCAAACAATCTATGGGATTACTGAATGTATTGGCTGCACTATGACATTTTTTCTTTCGGATTCAAGTTAGCAATTTTTTTTAGTTTCTTGAATTTGTTTTTTTCAAATAATTCTATCATGGAATCAGTTTTTAGTGTTTTCTCATGTTTAATATAGATGTCTATATACTTTGGACATCCAAAGATGATACGTTCTTTTATTTCTACTAATTTTATATTGAAAAATACAATTCTCCCTTCCCACATCCAAGCTTATGGGATTTAGATATTTTCCCTCCATTTGATTCTAGCCCTTATATATGGTGTTCTACAATGTTCAGGAGTTGAGTTGAATTGTGTAATTTATTGTTGTCATTCTTGCTTATTTGCTCCTCCACATCATTGCTCTAAACATTTTATTTCACATAGTTTTTATGTATTTGTTGAGGCTTGTACATTCATTTAAGCTATTTTTCTCATCCATGTGTTCTTCCTTCTATACAACTCTTCGTCAGGTCACCTACAAATCTTCAAGTTTTTTATTTTATCTTTTCAAATAACATAATAACCTAGTCATAGTGGTTGCCTCTAAAGGGAAAGTTCCTATCTCTACAAGAATAGTTTTATAGGGATCTAAAGCCTTAATTATGTAATTGTTTGTGATTCAATGCTTTTGAATCCTTTTTTTTCGTCTCCATTTCAAACTTGGCATTCCATTAACCCATACTTCACATCCATACAACAATAGTAGTGTGACAAGTAACCCAAATAAAACCTTGGTAGTCTTCCAATCTCGTAACTTCGTATTGCATCTATTTTGGAGTGCAGAAAGAGCTCTCCAACTTCCTTGTATTCTTTTCATCCTAGATGTGTCCCAAGTAAGTTTGTTCTTAAAATCAAGGCCAAGATACTTGTATTATAATACCAATTCAAGAGACTTTCCTTCAAATTGAAAGTAAAAATGTTTCTTCTTCTTTTCAACAATTAGAAAATGAAAATTTTGGATTCTTTGATGTTCATTTGCATCCCCACTTCTTTACAAAGGAGCTTTAGAGTCAATAGATGATATCTTAAAGTTTGGGTTTTCCTTACTATTAGAATTAGGCCATTCACATAAATCAAGAGTTTCAACACATACTTGGCCAAGTGGGTCCCTTTCCCTCCAAGTTTGTTTATCCAATCTTCTAGCTTGTCAATGTACAATCCAAATAAAGTTGGGGATAGAGATCAACCTTGATTTTTTCCTTGACTTACTCATACAATCTATGAGCTACTATCATGTAATGTGTTAAGAATCCTAGTTCCTCCATTTTGCTCCATAATTTTCTTCTTGGAACTATCAAATTATTTCTTAAGTTCACAAAGCAACAATAAATATCTCATTTTTATCCCAAAAAAATTTCAACTAGGTGTTTGAGTGCAACATAGTGTGATAGTTGAGTGTTTGGGTCTAAAATCTACTTGACTCTTTGCTCTCTTTTCATGTTCCTCCACCCAATTATTGATCCTACATTTTATCATACTCCCACAAAGCTTTGTGAAGAGAGGATTCACCATGATAGTTCAATAATTTGAGGAATTATTTACATCTCCACTTTTAAATAAAGGTATGGCTAAGTTGGTCATCCACTCCATCAGGAAACCATTTTGAATGACATTATTAAAAATTTCTTTGATTTGAGGTGTTAGGATTTCAACTTCCCATTTTAGATGCTCCACTTGTAGGTTGTCTATGTCTCGAGCTTTACCTATTGCTATCTTTTTAATCACTTGTATGATGTCTTTAATAGTGAAAAGTTCTTCAATAACATTTATTATAAGACAATGTATATTGCCATCTAGCATATGAAGATATTGTAACTAAAGGCTTTAGTGAGTGAAAATTAATTGTTGGTAGTTCATTGGTCAAACATTGCTTTTTTTTATTATATTATTTATTAGAAATAATATTGGGCAACTTATAGGCCCCCCACTTTTGAAATTTAAAATACATTATGTTAATAAAAACTAGCTTGAGAAACTAGCATGTAATTGCTTACAAACAAAAGTCAAAATAAATCTCTTTTCTTTTTATTATGAAATTGTAAAGTTTTATGTGATGCAAAAAAAATCGTTTGTTTAAGTTTATGGTATTCTATTGTCATCCACCCCTCATTTTTGGGTATCACCTCCCCTCCCCTGTCTCGCCCCCTCCCATTCCTACATCCAAAAGAATATATTAAGCATAAATAACATGATAATGTCCTCAAGGGCTCTAACTTTTGTTTGCATACAATTTCCTTTTTTGAAGAACCTCGTGAATCCTATAAAATATCCAGCTAATTGATGTTTCAAGGATGAATTCTTACCTCATGGCAATTTCCTCTCTTTTCTCATTTTTATTTTTTTTATGCTTAATCCAAACAAGTGCCCTATCCCATGGAAATTTCAACATCTAAAAGATTTATTCTCATAAACCACTAATTGCTTTCATAATGAGTCCCACTTTTAGCCATATCTTGATCAACAAACCCAACAAGAAATTCATTTCTACTAAAATACAAGTATACGAAGTATGAGGACACAAATGATTTTCTTTAGCTATAGAGCTAAATTTACATAGAGAAATACCAACTACCTCCAAAGAGGAGCAACACAAGAAGTGCAACTGTAAATTTCTCATTCTAACCCAAATTGGAAATATCTTAAACTTTTCAATCATGGGGTTGAAGCCTATGTACCAAGGTTTTATACAAAGAGCAACTTGCTCCCAAGACCATGGCCCTTTGGCCATAATATTCTCTATCAATTTCTAAATCATATATGATAATTAAAAAAAAAAACCTCAAGAATAGGGATATATGACTGCAAGAGCAATAGAAATTCCTAGTATTCTTACCCATTTGTGAAGCTTAGGTGCTATAGGCCATAATAAAGAGAATCTACAAACTAGCAACCTATGTGCTTAGAACTTTACTTCTCCCTACACTTCATCTACCAACACCAACACTAGGATCTCCTCAACCTATTTAATCAAGTGGCCTACTACTACATTCATTACATGTTTCTCAACTCCAAACATCTAACTCTTTGATGTTCACTCTCTCCAACAAATTGTGAGCTATGTATAAATATCAAAAGAAATTATATAATATTCTTTAGATATGTAAGGTCACTTTTTAGTTAGAGTAGGTTTGATTTTCTCATTTATGTCATTTTGATGTCTCTTTTAAAGAAAATATTTCAAAGAGAACTAAATATCTTATCATCATTTTGTGACACCCATTGACTATAAATATATTTGAAGAAAAGAGAAAGGTGTGCTTTTAACTTCTTCCAAACAACAAGAAAGCATGTGTTTTATGTATAGAGGTGAGAAGGTTGAAGTGGTATTCTCATGTAAATTGAGGGGTTCCTTTTACTTGACCACATTTTAACATAATATCATCAACACACTCCAAACTAAGTCAAGACTATGTAGCTCAATTACCCTTGAAAAACATTACTTTCAACTTGAGATTCAAAACATCTATGTAAATATTAAACCCTTTTGTTCTCTAGTTATACCGACTCTCATATTTAGTCAAAGTTTTTTTCTATTGACAACACATGACATTGACATTCAAGAAGCTTACTTTATTAGAAAAAAAAATTATTGAAAACAAATAAAGAAATTACTAATCTTAAATGCCCATAGTTTGTCAAAGTCTTTTTTATTAACACGACATTGACATTTGAGAAGCTTGCTTTATTAGAAAAAAATATATTGAAAACAAATAAAAAATTACTAATCTTAAATACCCATATTTAAAATTCAAATCATCCATGTGACATGCAACATGCATATGACCTACTTTATGTGGTTTAATACAACCTCTTAATTACTAGACATATGAGGTATTAACATGGAAATATTTTTTCAATAAATATGCCTAATTTCTCTAGATACACTTAATCTCTTTATGAGAGAAACAAGTTCTTTATTCAAGAAGAAAACACTTGTACCTTCACTTTTAGGGCAAGACCATCAAACCTCTAAGGTTTGTTAAATTTCAATTGCCTAATAATTAGAGGATTATTTTGCATCTGTTTTGGGCTTCTTCTCATCAATTTTGAAACACAAATCGACTAAAAGATTCCTTTGTAACAATTTAGAGCTCATCCTTATCCACTTTAACACACAACAAACCAACACATCACACAAAATCATCATATTTATTATATTTATTCCTTAAAAATAAGCATTAAAGAACATTTTATATAGACATTTCTGTTACTATTTAAAGACTTACAAATCTTCATGAAATGTGAATACAATGAGTATCTTACAACCGACTCAAACTAAAACAAAGTTTCTATTGTAACAAATTAAGAATGATAAAATTATCATCATAAAAGACATGATTTGATTTATATATTAAAAATAATAAATTCATCATAATAAAAGATATGATTTGATTTAATATTTTTAACTTTTATTATATATTTACATCATAAACGATGTGATTTGAGATGTGATTTGATTTTATATTCTTATGTTTTTAACTCTTTATTTTGTCTCTCCAAAATATCTGTTAGTACTCCTAATATTTCACTTCAATACACAAAAGTTGTAGTAATAATATTTATATATTTAAAGTATTCCCTCAGCATCTTAGCATTTTATTAATATACTTCAAGACAAATCATTTTCCTCGTTTACAATTTTTAAATTATGTTATCCAAGCTTCTAACATTAGGGATTCATAAATAAATAAAATAATATGAATGGCCGCTTTCATGACTTAAAAAAATTGAAACCTATATTTTTTTTTGCCTTTGGCAAGAAACAATAACCAACAAGATGCAGCTTAAATGCAATTTTCTTTATCATTTAAAAATATTAGGAAATAATCAAATTAGCCCAAAAAGATGTGTTGTCAGTAGAGACCTTAATAGACTATAATAGAAACCAATTACAGATAGGTTTCTCATTTTATAAGAGCATATTAAGACAATCCACACAAGGAAAACTCCTTAAGCAGAAACATTCTGAAAACAAAGTAATGTTCAGACAACAAATAATTAAAACAGGCCTGCCTTGCCGAAATTTGAAAAGATGCCACAGATGGAGAAAATCCAGACACAAATCTTTTGGAAGAAGTGTTTCCACAGATCTGGATGGATATGAGTGCTGACTGAACTAAATATCCTACTTATCCAGATTGCTGGCAGCCACATCAACCACAAATCTGTAACGGACATCATTCTTATGTAATCTTTCCATTGCTTCGTTCAAGTTCTCCATACCCACAATCTCAATTTGGCATGACACATTCTTCTCTGCACAGAAATTTAGAGCTTCTTGTGTTTCCTCCATGCTACCAATGAAACTCCCTGCTATGCTTCTCCTTCCTGGAAATGAAAATTAGATTGGTTCAATTTGAATCAATAAGCCATTTGAAGCACATGTAACTCAGATCCATACATGGATAAAGAGGGAGGACTAATTTTCTTACCAAGTATTAAAAGAGGAGAAACAAAGTGCAATGGCTCTGGAACAACACCAAGCATGATAAGTTTTCCATTGATCTTTAATAGAGAAAGGTATGGCTCCAGTGGATGGTTGGCAGGAACGGTATCTAGTATGAAGTCCAAGCTCTCTGCTGCTTTCTGCAAGAAACAAGAATGATTGTCAAAAACTTGAGGGAAAACCAAGGAATGACTTGAAATTTTTCCGTTGGTTATTGGAAACAAGGAAAAATTTATTTTCTCCTGTCCGATGATTCATTGCACCGAGTGAAACCAAAATCAACAATCAATTAGATATAGAGAAACGTGGCAATGTTCACTGAATGAAAGCAAAGCATTCTTGTTTCTAGCTGTTTGTTTAGAATTGATGTCCCTGCGCTTCTAAATCAGATGTATAGAAAAAGGGTTGTTTTCTGGGTCACTCGCAAGCTAAACAAGAGTTTGGCACATGTGATACCCTACTACAAGCCTTCAAATTTCGTTACCTTAGGTTTTGATGATCTGAATAAATCATAAAAATTGCAATAAACATGCAAAGATATGAATTTTTATGAACAATAAATGGATCCAAAAATCTAAATGCGGAAATAGGAGTTGTACAAGGTTACAGAGTACAAAAACACTGAGACTGTACTGCATTTGCAGCCATGTCTACAGACAGTACACATATTAGAGCTCAGAATCCAAGCCAAACAGGATCCGTACACTTTCTGATTATGGTCAATTTCTTCTTCGGCCTGGGAGGACTCTCCTGTCATAAAAAAGTTACAAATAGTAGCTTGCATTGGTTTGTAAAGGGTGCATGGGAGGACAAGTATATGTTGTTCCTTTCTGGATTGATGGAAGAGAGAACAATTGTATGTTGTATATTCTTCTTCCAGAATTCTAGAGAACAATTGGGTATTGTATTTCTACAAGAGGAGAGACAAAAGAAAAGAAGCATAAAACTTTAAAGCATAGCCAAACAATGGAGATATGCTGCTAATGGAGCAAGAGGCAGATCGCATCCATGGCCAAGGTCTTGTTGAATGGAACAAGGGGCAGGTTGTATCCATATCATCTGCACACTCACCATATATGCCAATTTACTAAATAATATAGGTAGTAGGCAATTGCCTCTACTACAATCTGATTTTTCTATCTGCAGAAAGTTTTCAGGATAAATATGTTTTTCTTTATTTCTTCTTTTCGTCTCTTGACTGTCATCTAATTTCTAATTAAGTAGCACAGGACAAATTCTTGGTTTTGTGATTTCTACATGCATAGATTTTGAGTAATTAGGGATCATTTACTGCCATGACCAAGCTTTATTTTAAACCAGACTTCGTTCTACCACTTAGCTATAGGCTTATTGTAAATGGCATCCTAAATTTGTCAGGAGATCGGTTTATAAATGGTATTTAAAACATTATTCTAAACTTTCCTTAATTAACCATCAAATAATCCTTTAGTAACTGAAGAATTATTCTTGGTTTATATTAAACATTTCGGTTTGTCACCGGTCAGATTGATTGGTTGAGATAAAAGTAGGTCAAATTGACATGAGATTGAGATTCGCCAAGAAATGGCTAAACCTCGCAGATGATGAAGTAAAGAAAATAAAAACAGAGCAGTTCAGGTATTTAACCCACTTTTTGAATCACTCGACACAATCTCAAAGTCAAACAACCTGATCACTCACAAAATTGCAGGTAATGTGGACCAATCAAAACAAGGATCAATCTAGCATAAACAATGGTGGCCGGTCAAGTCAAGACAAGGATCAACCAATAATTTGGGAACCTCATAGCAAAAGAGAATCGGAAATGTGCTCTCTTGAGGAATTGAATCGTCTAAGAATCACCATAATACCATATAGAATACTCCGTGAAATTATTTACTGAAGCCAAGAATATAAGTAAATAAATAAATGTGTCACGGAAGTAACACTTTTAATGATTACGAATTTAGGACATCGTGAAAGTTTTAATGGAACAATTTACAACTTTTCTCTTTTTGAATCCTCAAACATGTCCTAATCAAATTGAAAGTAAGCATATGGTACCAGATACAGAACACACAATATTGAATTGAGATTACCATTAATCCAATATAAAAACTTGTACAAGTGCCAAACAAATTAGCAAAAAAGGGCATTCATGGTTGTTCATAGATGCCAATGGGATCATTAAATAGAATTGCTCGTATGCTTATTTCTTAAAACATACCTCCATTTGGGTAGCATCGTTGCTAACAAGGTATTCATCTGCACCAAGGACATCAAGTGCCTCTTCTCTCTTCCTATTAGAAGAGCTTATAACAGTCACATGATGCCCAAATGCCTTGGCAATCTTCACACCTATGTGCCCTACGCCCCCCAAGCCCAATATTCCGCATCTCTTCCCTGCCTCTGCCAATCCAAAATGCTTCAGTGGACTGTACACTGTAACCCCAGCACATAACAGGGGTGCTGCTTGTTCCAGGGACAAATTTTCAGGAATGTGAACCACGAACCTGTATGATTTCAAAGAATCATCGTTACACATTGTCAAGGAAGATATATAATTCTTAATAATGCATACGGCTTAGACCTTCCTACAGTCACCTTGGGAAGAAAGAATTTAGTCTAAATGAAGTAGAAGATGAATGCCTGATACTATATTATGATGTCACATCCAAAGGCACATACACTTATAAGTTATATCATAGCCCAGTTCATGAATAGAGAACTCATTTAATTTTAATGGCGCAGAATATTAGGCACAAATATAAATATATTTGCAATTCTAGATTTTTTCTTTCTGTATGTTTCAGTTGAAAACAGCACTGATGCCTTCCCCTGGGGAATTATCTTTGATTATCAGAGACAAGTGCTAGGAGCCTCCATTTTGAATGAGATCAGTCATAGATCTACATCCAGCACTACCTCCAACTATTTTCTGACTACATACATTTCTAAAAATAAATGGTTATACATCAATCTTTAAAACAGGTAAGGACGCCTAAAACTAAATAGGGGCTGCGTAGAACCTTGGCCTGAAGATCGTATATATAACCCATAAAAAGCTGTCACCCACTGTACTTTTTTAAATATCCTAAGTGAAGCATTAATGGAATGGCCACCGTAGAAAAAAGAGACATAAACCGACTTTAAGACTTACATCTGATCCACAACCATGGTGCTAGCAAATCCTCCTTGTGTCGGCTTGCCATCAGGGTAGACATCATTGTAAGTCCAAATCCTCTTACTGCAATATTGCTCCACTTTTCCACTACAGGCTTTACAGCTTTTGCATGACCCAACAATGCAACCAACACCAACATTCTCTCCTATCTTGAACTTCTCTACATCTTTGCCAATTTCAGTCACAACCCCCACAACTTCATGCCTGTTGAAGAATTTATTTCCAGTTAAAAACCATGAACCTAGTTGAAAAAGAGAGAGAATCACCCACCAAATAGCAATCACCAACATTCATACAGACTCACCCGGGTACCATGGGGTAATTAGACATTCCCATGTCATTCCTGATCTGATGCAAGTCAGTGTGACATATGCCACAATAAATGACACTGAGTACCACGTCCTGGGGTCCTGGGGTCCTGCCATTAAAACATACCACATTAACGCGCCAGTCTAAAATGGCTCAAAGTTCAAAAAACTTAAATAAGAGAAGACCATAGCCAACCCACCTAAGAGTATAGTTGTATGGAGATAAATGACCAGAGGAATCTCTGGCTGCATATCCTGTAACAGATCTTTCAGACTCCAAGCTCCCCATGTTATGTTTTACCTCTTCCAAGACTTCCTTATTACAAAGGAATGGATAGAAAGCTGCAGGTAACTACACTTGCATTCCAATCTTACAATCATGTTCTTATACAGGATTTTTTTTTCAGGCCCCACTAGGAGACACTAGGCAGGTTGGGACGAATCTCTTAGGTAGTGGCGAAAATAAAGTTGATAATCCGTCACGGCTGCAAAATGGACAGCTACCTACCATCCATCTAACTGTATTAAAAAATTCATGGAAACCGTTAGTGGGTTTATTGTCATCGTTGCTGTGTCCGTGGGAAATGCAGAGATAGGTAACCTCCTGGAAAGTGGAAACCCTATTTTTTCGAGTCTTCGATTTACTTTTAGATTGAGGGGCCTGCCCGAGGCCAAATTCAACCCATGGATAATTCTTTCTTCGTCTCAGTATAAAAGAACAAACTAAAACCTACTTAAATTTAAACCACTGACCATTTTAACGCTGAGAAGTCAAGGTTTTGATCGTACCTACTACCACCCATGGGCCCTTATCATATCAACAAGGCTTTAAATTATCCTGTATATTATTCAATTTGATGCGACATACTCGATCTTGCGTTAAGCTTACATCAGGCCGACCTTTTCATTGGTGAGATGTGTGGCGGCCCCAGCCTGGGGGTTGGTGGAGTTGAGTAGGTGGCTGACTTGCAGGGAGGATTTCTTCTTCACATAAATCTGGAATTTTTTTAACTTTTGGCCATTGTCGACAGGTATTGTTGCCAAGTCTACGGTTGGTATACCCTCCGCTGTCAGACTTTCCTTCAAAATGTCCATCCAGCATACTGGGTGTGCATGTGACCAATAGAGGGTCTCATAATCATATTTTTTTAATGATATTAAGTTTTCACAATTCATATTGT
Organism: Sequoia sempervirens; assembly: GCA_007258455.2. Lineage (NCBI taxonomy): Eukaryota > Viridiplantae > Streptophyta > Pinopsida > Cupressales > Cupressaceae > Sequoia > Sequoia sempervirens. The sequence goes on from VDFB02093567.1 coordinate 273,147, forward strand.
TAATTAATTGTCGATTCTGGATTTGATTGTATTTAAGTTTTTTGCATCAACGCTTCAGAACACACTCTGTGATCCATCATCAGATATTCCTATAATGACATTAAGTTTTAACAATTCATATTGCTAATTTTGGATTTGATTGTGTTTGAGTTTTTCGCATCAACGTTTCGGATCGTGATCCATTATTTCTTCTCCTCTAGCTCTCTTCTATCGTGATGATGGATCACGGAGTGTGTTCCGAAACGTTGATGCAAAAAACTCAAACACAATCAAATCCAAAAACGACAATTAATTATCATTTTTGTTAAAAATATAATTTATTTTTACATATTATTCGACTCTAACTTGAGATGTAAGGTAGTAATATTCTTTACAATGAAATCAAGCAATGTTTGGTTTTATTCAATTTTGCAATTGAAGGAAGTGAGTTCAATCTTACCAAATATTTAGTCAATATTTTGACATAGTGAACATCTAATAAATGTTCATTTTAATTGTATATAATCAAAGTTTCATGTTAATTGTCGAAAGTACAAAAATGTATCACAAAACTCAAATGACTAGAAGAAAGTTACGAACAATAATAAGTGTGAAGGGTGGTATAGTACTTGTTTTTGAAATATTTTAGCAATATAATTTGTTTTGCCTTGTAAAATTGTATTGTTAGAATAAGAATTGTAATAATGATTCAAGTATTAATTGTTGAGTTTTCAAATTACTTTTTAGCTAATTCTTTCAAAGAACTTAAATGAATGTGATGGGAAAAGATACTCAAATAGTCAAAAGAAAGTTAAAGACAAGAAGTATCTAGACACATTAGTCCTTACCTTTGGAATATTGTGACATAAGTTAAAAACAACAAGAACTATCTAACACATTAGTACTTACCTTTGGACTATTGTGGCATAGTACCTACCTTCAAAATATTGTGACAATAGAATTTTTCTTGTCTTGTAATGTGATATTGTAAGAAAGAGAATTATAATATTTTGTATTCATTAGGTGTGTTAACAAGAGATACATTGCATCTAGTTCTTGGTTCTTGTCAATGTTGGAGTGAATGTAGTGAATTTTGTTGTATCTAATAAATTGAGTGACATTAGAAATATCATTTAAGGAGACAAAATATTTTTAAAGACAACAATGCATTAATTTACCTTGCCACATCAAAATGAAGATGGCTATTATGATGTATGTAATCTAGTGTTCATGTCATTCAAACCATTAATAGAATTGAAATTTGATTCCATGAATTAAATACATCAGACAATAATTTACTAAAAAAGATAAAGAAAAAATTAATTTTTGCATTGATTGTTTACAAGATGAACCAATAGAAAGAAAGATAAATAATATTTCTACAATTATTTAAATAGAAAATTAAATATAGACTAGAGGATTGTTGCTCAATTTTTTAAACTCTATATGCTCATTGACTAAATTAATTTAAAAAAATGAATGCATGCGTAGAAAATGACTATTATAATGTATATAATAATGTTCATGTCATTCAAGCCATTAATAGAGTTGAAATTTGATTCAATAAATTAAATGCATTGGAAATATAATTTACAAAAATAGTAAAGTTTTTTTAATTTTTGCACTGATTTTTCCCACATAGAAAATTAAATATAGAGTATAAGATTGTTATTCATTTTTTTAATTTTATGCCCTCATCGACTAAATTAATAAAAGAAATTGAATGCATCAGATGCATTAGAATTCTTGCCCCAACTTGAACTAATAAGAACACTTTATCACATAAGAAGTTTGAATTGTATGCTCAATTTTTGTTTGCTTGACTAAACTTGTAGTTGTATGATTTTTGAATTATTTTCTAACTGATTATTTGGAAGAACATAAATGAATATAATCGTAGATTTGAGCAAAGAAAGTTTTGGGTTTCTAAACTTTTTAAAATTATTTTTTGGTAGTCATTGTAATTATAAAACGATATTCACTAAAGTTGAACAAATTTTCAAATGTGATATTCTATAAATAACACATATACTATATTAATAAGTATGAAAATAGCTATTAATAATATATTATATTATCCCTTGTTTATGAGGTCAAGTAGGTTGATTTGGCTTTGAGAAAAGACGTAAAATGGATCCCTCCAAATGAAAGGTGGATAAAGATGAATTTTGATGGAGCCTTGTGTGGGAACCCAGGAGAAGCTGGAGTTGGATGTGTCATCAGAGATCGGAAAGGGAAAGTTCTTTTGGTGGCAGCAAAGAAATTAGGGAAAGCAACAAATAATGAGGCCAAATTTTGTGTGGCCTTGCTAGGATTGAAAATGGGGAAATTTTGAATCTCAGACATGTTCACCTCAAAGGGGACTCGCAAAACATTATCAATGTTATCCCAATTTTTTTTACTCTAAATTGGAAGCTTAGCCAATGATTATGGTAGATTTGGGAATTGATTAAAAGTTTAAATGAATTTAAGTTATCCCACAAGTATAGGAAAAGCAATGAGGTAGCAGACTAGGCAGTTATTAACATGAAAACAAACGAAATGATGGTAGATAAGGCAACTTCTTGGCATGAATTTTACAGATCAACGAGTGTGAAGAAGGATTAAATGGTGAATATTTGAGATTGAAAGGACGGGAAGGAATGATGGAAAATTAAGGAGCCATTGAGGAGGTACGTAAATATGAAACAAAATAATTGCTCCTGAGCTTTAAAGAGTGCATAGGAGCATTCTTCATTCACTTTCTTACGAATTCATTCTATGCTAGAATGGATACAACATTGTGTTTGAGTGCAAAGAAAAAGAAAATGGTCTTTTTGGGTGAAGCGTTTGAACGAAGGCTAATGGAGGTGTTCAAAAATAAAGTTGGAGTGCTTTTCCATGCTCTAAAGTTGGTGGTGTTCAAAAATAAAGTTGGAGTGGTTTGGCACACTCTGGAGTGGGTGGTGTTCAAAAATAAAGTTGGAGCGGTTTGCACGCTCTAAAGTTGGTGGTGTTCAAAAATAAAGTTGGGGTGGTTTTGCATGATCTGAAATTGGTGGTGTTCAAAAATAAAGTTGGGGTGGTTTTGCATGCTCTGAAGCTGGTGGTGTTCAAAAATAAAGTTGGGGTGGTTTTGCACACTGTAAAGTTGGTGGTGTTCAAAAATAAAGTTGGAGTGGTTTTGCACGCTCTAAAGTTGGTGGTGTTCAAAAATAAAGTTGGAGTGGTTTTGCACACTCTAAAGTTGGTGGTGTTCAAAAATAAAGTTGGAGTGGTTTTGCACGCTCTGAAGTTGGTTGTGTTCAAAAATTAAGTTGGAGTGGTTTTGCACACTCTAAAGTTAGTGGTGTTCAAAAATAAAGTTGGAGTGGTTTTGCATGCTCTAAAGTTGGTGTTAGGGGATGTTTACATGACTAAGGTGGGGTGACATAATGTAAATACTGATATCACCTCCATGTCCATAGTAATGATAATGGATGCGAGGGAATATATTGGAGTGGTTGAAAACATCATATCATACATGGTCTAGTCATGTTAGAGATGGGGTTTGAAGGAGATTCTACAACATGCTTTGTCAGGGTTGGGCCTAGTGCTAGAAGGAAGAGTATAGCTATAGGGGACGCTCAAAATGGCTCATGAGTCCCTTTTGTCATTTGGGGTCTAGGGATGGATGTAAATTTGTGTTGCTATAAAGCAAGGATTGGGCTCAACTTTATCAAAGCCCTCACAAGGGAGAATGTGAATGAAAATGTTGATTGGTCCTTTTTGCTTTGATCAACTTGCTTGCAGTGCTAGAAGCAAAAGATGGGGAAGAGGAGTAAGGCTATGGATTTTCTAGTCCTTTTTTCTAAATAATATAGTATTATTTAGAGATAGTTTACTAAAAAGTTAGGGATTGTCATGGTTGGATCTGGTTGAAACAATTGTATGCCCTTGATATATGTCTATGAGTGAAGGATCCATTTTGAACTGAGGGCTCTATTTTGTATAAAAAATATGTAAAAATGTAAAAGGCCAACCCTTAGAGGGGATATCATATGTAATTTTATTTGAATTAATGGAATGGTGTGGCCCCTCACAACCATTTTTACAGATCTATATATAATAATTAGTTTATAATAATATGATATAGTTAAATAACACAATAATGGGTGAGAAAGGTACTTTGGGAGAATGATTTTTTGATGGGATATGATGTGTTGACAATTGTGGCACTATAATTGTATTTTAATGACGACATTGTCATTATGGTGTGCATTGGTAGGTGGCAATAGATGGGAACTTAGTATTTGTTAGCCTTGTTTCTCATTTTTCATTCATGTTACTAAATGCTCGGTTTCTCCTATTGTGATGATTTCTATTCTACATTAGAGGAAAAGTAAGAACAACTTTGTTGAGGGGCCTTGAATATGACACTGGTAGAGAGGGGAAAGCTAAACAAAGGAAGCAAATGGTGTTTGGAGAAGAAATTATTGATTATTTTGTTGCATATTTATAGAAGGAGATTCAACATCCTAACTTAAGGTTGTGGGTCCTATGCATTTGGGAGCTTGCCAAAGAAATGGATAAGGCTCCCTGTGTTGACATCACTTCACCATGATGAATTTTTTTACTTATTCTAGGGCACATGCATGGTAGGTGGAACGATTTTTATGTTACTCGTAGCTTGAGTTGCACTTCAATGTTATCAATTTTTGCTAGGTTGCATCTACTTCATGATGATATTGGGGATGTTGAACATCAATTTTGAGTCTATTGTAACTACCTACTATACCATTTACATGTTACAAAGTATCATTAGATCTGCCTCCAACATGGGTTGTGGAGGAAACAACCAAGGGATAAAGGTATATCTCTTGTGTAAAGTTATTTATACTTTTTTACTATTGTGGTATACAGAGCTCTAAGAAGGTGGTTGAGGTTGGTTCATTTGAAAAATTGAATGCCTATAATAAATGTAATAAGGTGAACTAGGTGTCCCTGAAGCTTGTATAATTTTCTTTGGCCCCTTATTTTTTGTTGATCGATACTCTTGAATGGTTTTGTGGATGGGAGGTTGTAGAAATTTTTCTTCCCTATTTATGAACTTAGGATGGGAAGGGGGTTAGTTTTATATTGGGTGTAGGCGGTTATCTAATAATACGACATTGCGATTAAGTTTGGTACTGATTTGTGTATATACTCCAAGTAGTTTATGCATTAGTAGATAGTTTGGCTATGGATGTTTTTTGCTATGTGTTTAGTGTATTTTGGTTGAAGACTCTTTAGCCTCTCTTGTTGGGGGTAATGACACGAGGATAAGCTCATTTTGAAATCGGTGAACTCATTGTAACCAATATTTAGGACTTTTTGTGATTTCTTTATAGCTCCAAGGCCTTAACTAGGCTTATTAACAAAAAATTATTATAAAGATAGATAAATAAATTATTAATCTTGTGTATTCTATACTTACGAAGTGTACAAAAAGTAGTTAATTACAAAGAGGGGGAACACAATTGTGTGCCAGACATTAAATAATACTAAATAATAAATGGCAATGTGATATTTGTGTGATGAAGTCCTCATAGGATAATTCAATCTAAGGCTCTAACATACTTCCTTACCCTAGCCAATAGTGCACCTTTATTTTTGACACATTTGAAATACCACTATGGGATGCGTAAGTCAATAGACTTGCATCTTATGTGGAGGATTGAATTTTTTTTACATTCCCTACCTAATAACTATTTTACATCCTTGTCTATTATGCTAGTTGTTGGATGATTGTTGGTTGAAGGGTGTGGACAAGGCCTTATTAGAACATTAAATACTAAAATATTGCTAAATTTAATATACTTTCTTAGGATGCATCAAAATTTGTTGTTGATGGAAAACTAGAAGTTCCAAGCTATAGGTTTGATTAATTTACATGCAAGATTCATATAGGTTGCATAATAGTTTCCATGCTTGATTGGATAAGCTAGAATGCCACACTAAAATTGAAATACCTAATTATAATTGAAAATCCAATTTGGAAATCCAGTTGAGATAATACTCTTAGAAGGCTTACAGCACATGTTCTAATTCCATCCCAAAGTCTTTTCTTGAACAATCATAAAAATGTTGGTCCTTCACATTTCCATGTTGACTTGCTTTGTAGGGTTACAACTTCCTTTGTGAATGACCACATTAGAATTTAAATATCTTAATATATTTCATAATAGGTTGTGTAATCATGCTTGCTCATTTTATCCTTTATTAGGCTCCTCAAACACCACACATTCACTAGTGACGCAAATTTCCTATAAAAAATATTGTACAAGATGTTGCACATGTACTTTGAGTTCTATGGAATGCACTTTAATCTCTCTATATTAAAACCACAACTTTCATGTTAAGAAATTTTTGCTTGTTAAGATGATTAAAATAAGAGGATAGAAGATAGTATCAATGCTTTATATTATGAAACATTAAAACTCATTTTTTGGTTTATTGAGTTAATTTTTAGCCAAAATAAAAATTTGGGTTATTCAACATCGTTTCTAGGGATGTATGTTGCATAGAGCACTTCAAGCTATGTGTGGGTGTGCATACATATACATACGTATGTATGTATGTACGTGTGTATGTATGTATACATATGTACATATATATGTTTATATATATGTATACAGTATGTGCATATATGTACATATACATATACATATATATATATGGATGATTTCACAATAATGTATTCCACTTTTTGGTCAAAGTAGGACATTGAAATAAAAAAAGTCACCAAATTTTCACTTTCTAACACTTGTAGCAACCAAACCGTTAAGAATTTAAAGATGATGTGAGCTAGTGATTTTTGAGATTTTGTTTGTCGATTATAAGTACATAGATTTTTTAATTTTAAGAAATAATTCATGATATTTTTATGTAAATTTTAATAACTTATTTTTTATAGTTAACAATATTTCTTAAAAGCGATGTTACTTTGGTAAAGCATAACTTTAATTTTATAAAGGATTAAATTCTAATTTTTTAAATATAAATTTGTAACACCGATATCTAGTTCATGGATATTTTTTCATAATTTTATGTTGAATAATTTATTTATTTTAACTTTTTGAAGTGAGATTAATTATAATTCAAACATAGGTTACTTGGGTAATACATAAATTTTGTGTGTTTATCTAAATTAACTTTTTTTTTATTGAAATAAGAACATCAATACCTAGAGAACTAATATTTTCAAAAAATATATCTATTTTACTATTTTTCCATTGTGCAAAACATACACCTTCACAATTGTTGAAAAATCTATCTTCACTAGAAAATAGAAAATAATATAATAATGAAATTAAATATATCTCAATATTATACTCGTTGGAAAGCTTACTTCAAGTGTTAAAAACCTAAAAATTACCTTGCCACATTTATTTCATTTGTTGGTCCAACCCAATGTTGGAAGCAAAAAAAATTGAGTAAAATATGAGGCCTAAGGTGGAAAGGTCACATGTAGGGCCTTCATTCAATGGAACTTCATTTGAAGGACCTTCAAATGAAGGTACCTTTGCTTAAGGAACTTTCTTTGAAGGAATTTTGAATGAAGGTACCTTTGCTCAAAGGACCTTCGAATGAAGGTACCTTTGTTTGAAAGTATGTCATTTCGGCCAAAAAAATTAAAAAAACCTTCAAACAAAGGTAATTTCCAAAAAATGAAAAAAAGGGACCTTCAAACAAAGTTCCCTTTTTTGTATTTTTGGAAATTACCTTTATTTTAAAAGAATTAAATTTTACACCTTCAAATAAATATATTTTTTGAATCACCTTAGAATGAAGGTGTTTGGATGATTTGAGCACACCTTCAAAAAAATTATGGTACACAATTGTGACTCACAATTGTGAGTTTGCCTATATATGTTTAGCTTGAAGTGCTCTATGCAAAATTATGCAAAAATATTTCAAAGAAGCCCCAACAACCTCCTAAATCAAAATTTATGGCCCCTAGAAGTTGGGCCTCCTACATTGAAAATGTAAGTACATCTAAGACACAAAAATGAGTTGTAAGAGGGAATTACACTTGTTAACCAACTCAGAACACATGTTACGACACATTCATAAGGCATATTTGAATGGAGATAATGAAGCCAAAATAGAATACCCAAGTTGGTGAGTGGATTATGACCCGCTTATGATAGGTGGAAGGAATATGTTTTTTTTCTATGAACTCATCTTGAGATTTAGGTGGTTTTCTAATTTCAAGTATTTAGATACCACATTTTTGGGTGGTTTTAGATCATGCTTTTGTAATTACCATTTGATTGTTGCATATGTTACTTCTCTTATTTATGATGCAGACAAGATCAAGGGGTCTTATCAAACTACCCAATCATGCAACCTAAATACGCTCTCTTCCCACAAATTCATCAAAAATGATTTATTTTGTTGAATAAGTTCATTACAGTAAAGTTATCCAAAGTTTACAAAATAAAAAATCACCATTGAAAATTATAAATTGGCCTTATCCCTCTAAAAAAAAATCTCCTTCCCAAAGCCCCCCTAAAATTGAAGGCAACAATTTCATTTTATCCTTGAGTGGCTACAAAGTTAGATTGAACTAAATCTTGGTAGTTACAACAACTAAATAACTATAGAAATGAAATGTTCAATAACAAGTGAAAGTTATGCAAACCAGTAGGAAGTGGAAGTTTCACAAGTTTTAGTTTACTAGTGAGTTCCTAAAATAGTTGGTTTACTATTTGGTTTTGTAATGGCGTAAATTTACACCTAGGAAAATTTCCCATTAATTTACCCTCATTTTAGCCTTACAAGTCTGATAATGTAAATACTTGCCACATTTATCCTACTTTGCCCACATGTGCTTTTCGTTTTGTGTCAGTGAGGGAATTTTTGTTGGGGACATGCACACGTCTTGCAGGATGTCTATGTGTCATGTTGTTGTCTTGAGAAAGATTCATGTGCCTAGAATCTATAGAAGTGTTGCAATTCTTGGGTGCCTATGAATGTAACATTCCTTGTTGAATCTTGACTGACGAGAAATGACTATTTTCCTCCATTCACCCATTTGAACTTCATTCTATCACTCTCTTGCAACTTCTTTCATTCTTGCAACACTTCTTGATCATTCTCGCAACATTCTTGCTTCATTCTAACTCTTTCTTGTTGCTACCAACTTCTTGCTTGGTTCCTACAACACCTTCTTGCTCCAACACCATTGTCATTGCAGGTTCACGAAGCTCTATCTCCTTGGCATGGTGTTGTCTATCTTCTCCCTCTCTCATCGTTGAGTGCTCCCAGAAAGGGAGGTGATATTGTGTCTTATACTTTCTTGCATTATCGTTCTTGTAGAGTAGCATCCAAGTAGTCATTGCTCTCTACTTTATTGTGTCATTTCTATTCTCTTTTTTCACTTTTTTATTTCATTGCATATTGGCTATTAGTGGAGGTGGGAACACCGAAACAGGGGTTTCACTAAGGAAAAAATCAAAACATAGCCACAACATTTTTTTTGTTACTGTGTGTGTAGGTGTTCATTTTCTTGGAGCTAGCTAGTAAACTGGACTTTGAGTAAGTTGGTATTCTTCTTCTTTCTTTGTCATTTCGCTATTAGAGTAGTTTAATAGTATTCTTCTTGTTGTACTTTTCTTTTCTTTACTTTTTTGTCAAATTGCAAAACTATAATATTTTGGTCGTCAATAGACTCTGTGAGTTTCTAGTTGTTACTCAATCCTCTATTCATACAAGACATCAATGTGTCTTTGGGACTCCCATGTGGTGTGTTGAAGTCTTACTCCTGCACTACCATCCCTTGACAGAGATCTGTCCGGTTCATATTCTGAGACCTTTGTAGTCTTCTCACTTGTTTCCTAAAAGCACCTACCATAATCTAAAGGGAAACAAAGTCCCATGTCCTTTCTTCTTTAACTTATTAGGCAATATGAGGTAGTTTAGGGCACTTCATAGCCTTAGGTTCTTCTATGACCTAAGAGCCTTAGGGGTGACAAATCCCCATTCTCTATAGGTTCCCATAGCAATCTAGTTCACTTGAAAAACATCACACTTCATACTAGTTGATATCACAAATACATAATGGTGTCCTTCATGTGGAAGTTTTGTTGCTTATCGAATTGAACCTTCCAATCGATGCACTTGTATGGTTTAGTAGCATTTTCCCACAAATCCAATTAACCACAATATACCCACAAACTCTAGTTTGATGTGAAGTCCTCGAAAAGGTCAAATAGGCAAGTTCTCACAAGCCAAATGGCCACAATGTTCACACAAACACTAGTAAGACATGAAATTGTCACATTCAAATGGGAAAGAGATTCCTGCAAATGCCAAAAAACTATCGATACCAATTATGTAGGAAAAATTGTTGGGATCAATTGTAAACAAGTTAGTTCAATAACAAATCTCTACAAAGATTGGTAGCATAATGGTGACCACCATGTTCTTCATTGTTTCCTTTCTATATTCAATAATCTCTTGCAAACTAAGGAGGATCTTATCTTGATTGCAATGAAGTTTGGAAACCTCATTTTTTATGCTCTCACACTCCTCAGGAGACCCGATAACATTTTTAAACTCAAAATTGACCCAATTGTCAAATGTTTGTGTCATGCCTCTCAAAAACTCATAGTGATCCATGTCCTCCTCTTCACTCAACAAATCTTTAGTCTTTTTGAGCATAGTACTTTCCAATTTTTTAATTTTATCCTTCACTATGATCAACTAGGTCAACAACCAATTAAGTATGTCATTTTGAATTTTAGTAGCTTTGTAGAGCTCATCCAATGTCTCCCTCAGGGAGGCACAATTCAAACAAGGATTAGGGGTGTCCATAGGAGTAATTTTTGGCTCTTGAGCTTGGCCAAGATCCAGCTTAGGAGAAGAAGGGGGACTGGTAGAAATATTGTGCAACAGAGGAGAGTTGGGCGGGAGTATAATTCAAGGGTAACATTTGATGAAGGGGACCCAGAGGAGCCAAAATCATCATCTAAAATAGAAATTTGGGGAGGTTCCTCAAACGACACCTTTTCCTTTTTGGAGAGAGTAGGGGAATCTGGCACAGAGGCCTTTCCTTTTGAAGCCTAAGGGGGGTTAGAACTAGTGACTCTAGAGTGATAGAGGGGGGTGGAGTAGGTAGCCAAAGATGGGGTTACAACGTTACCCTTTGAAATATCAACAACACCCTTGTGAACAAGTTAGGGGTTAACAACACAAGGGAGGGAAGATAAGGCCAGTGAGAGAGCCACATTATCCCAATAACTATATAATTCAAACCCTAATGAAAAGGCAAGGTTTTTCCATTTTATTGCACAAATTTAATGGATTGCTCCAATGAGGAGTGGATCCAAAAATAAAAATTCATTTTAATGTTGTAGTGGAAATTATTTAACATAGGAAACAAATGTGCATGAAACCTTTTAAGGTGGCCATCAAGGGTAACATACCTCATTAACACCTCGGCTATATTCTTCCACACACCAGGAAAATCCTCTCTATTATAACCATTTTGTAACCTATTGATTTTATCACCTTTATTTAAGAAATTTTCCATGTTTCTTTGATAGTGTCCTGTAGGTTTTTTAGGAATATCATCCCCCTCCAAAGGGATTCCTGTAGCTATAGAAATAAGGTCCACAAAAATAAAAAGGGAGAGGCCCCGAACCTCAACAAGGCCACCCTTCTACAAATTCATAAATTTCACAGATAGGTTGGGGTCATGACCCTTCATGGATTCAATGTGCGAGGAGAGCTTACCTTTTTGAAGGATAGGCCATATTTTAGGGTCATTTCTTAGAGAATCACAACTATTCGGCTCTTCATGAACTAGTTCCCCACCCATTGCATTTGATAAGGGAGCAATGGAATAGTTGTTTAAAACCAACCACTAAAGACTCTAGAATTTTTTAGCAACCACAGATGAGGCAAGCTTGATAAATAAAGTTAGGAGTGAGAAGTAATCATTATTCTTCATGCAACTAAGAGGATATGTGTTATCATTACAATTTCAAGAGAGATGGATATCAATCTTTGACATTTGTCTATGATTTGATAGGCAACTTCATATGATGGATTTTCTCACATGTTCAAGGATCAAAGAACATCATCCCATACTTTAAAATATTTTTGACAAAGGCCCCTAAATTAGCTATCCCATCCATAGTAGAGTTCCCTTCTTGATAAATGTGTATTAACTTGCATTGTCCTAAACCCATCATGTTTAAGTGAGTAGAATCAATGAGCTCACAAAGTGACTAGCTTGGAGAGGTGTCACCATTCATCATCATGATTGTATTCCTAAATTCCCCTTATATTTCCAAGTGTATTAGGAATCTTTGGTTAGCTAGTTGAATACCATGATAAGCCATATCCACCTCTATAAAACTAGAATACCAGGTGCCAAGACTTACCACATAAGCAAAAACCATTCTTCCCCTTTGATCATGTAGGATGTCACCTCCTCCTACCCAACATGGGTTCACTTTAGCAGATCCATCAAAGTTAAGTTTAAACTAACCAAGGTCAGGGGGTTGAGAGAGTATTGTTGTAGGTAGTAGGAATTTTAGAGCTCAATTTATTTAAGATGTTGATGATTTCCCAAGAAGTGGCAACACCAGCCTCCAAAGAAGAGGGATTTCTTTTAGGATTGATGGTTACTGCCTTAAGGTTTTTCTTGATATTTTGAATGGTGAGATTTGTGAGAATATTCCAAGGATATTTTGTATCTCTGAAAACTTGATTGTTGCATTCTTTCTAGAGATCCTAATCAATGAGAAGGAAGGCCTACCACCACAACTCAGAAAGAAGGGGGTGATTGAACAAGCGATTCCAACAATCAAATATACTATTAGTGTTCTTGTGCCAAACCCAGATTAGAAGGAACAATGCTCCTTTATTGTTACTCTTATTCTTATAGATTATTTGATTTTCTAAATGTTATTAAAATCATTGGAATACTTAATTTTTTTACTTCATATTGATTTACCATGAAGTTTAAGGCAATGATCATCCTTTTTTTTGGAAAATAACTAGACAATATAAATTTTATTTCTTGAAAGGACACGATCATTTTTTTAATCATTTCACTTGTGTAGGTTTACTATACTTATATTTCGTTAACATAAAATGAATTCAATCTATTGTATATATTATATAGCGTACCCCCTTCCATATTCCTAAATGGAGTTGTCGTTGGGTGGAGCTAATGTTGCAAATGCAGATGGTGTTTTGGGTAAGGTATTTTCAAATTTTGGTAAGGCGAGAAGCCTTGTTCCTAGGGCTGACGTTAATGGAAAAGGTTAGGCTGATGTTAGGAGGGTGTTGGATAGTTTTCTTTCAGATAGGACAACTTGTGCGTCCTCTCTGTTGGATAACTCAAAATTTCTTCCTCTCTTTGGTAGTCTGGGTCCTTATGGTACTTCTTTGGTTAAGGTGGGGTCTCTTTCTATGGCTCTTGAGGCTTCTATGGACTCTAGAGTTTCTCAGCAAGTTGCTACCTCATTGGAAGAAAAGACTTGGTCAAAGTTGTTTGGTGTGAAGCTTAAGGAGAAGAGTTCCTCACCTCTGGTGGACTTCTTTGCAGAACCATCTACTAGTGATTTTTTTGCATCTATGTCAGATTGTATTATTGACAAGGGAATTTTTTATATGGAGCAATCTCTAGTCGGTAAGATTTTGGGGCCCCATCCTAATATTGACTTGGTTCGCAACTTGTCTAAGAATCATTGGAATTTGAAGGGTCAAGTTGAGGTAGCGCCCCTTGCGAAGGGCTTCTTCTCTTTTTCCATTCTCTTGTGATGAAGATTTGTTGAAGGTCTTGGTGGAGGGCCTTGGCTTATTGGAAAATCTACTTTGGTGTTGAAGAAATGGGAGGCAGGTTTCTCTCCAACTTCCTATTCTTTTCATTTGGCTCCTATGTGGGTTTGCTTGCCTACGCTCCCTCTCAAATTATGGGATGAGCAAGTCTTCAAAGGTATTGTGTCTACGTTTGGGTGCTTGTTATCTATTGATAATTTGATTGCCTCATGGTGTCAACTTGTCTATGCTAGGTTGTGTGTGATCTTGGATCAGGCTACATATCTCCCCTCTTTAATCAAGATTAATTCTAAGTTGGGAGTTTGGGAGCAGGTGATTGAGTTTGAGTCTATCCCTTTTGCCTGTTTTCATTGCAAGAAGGTGGGTCATTATGCAAAGAAGTATCCCTTGAAGCCTAAGGTGCCCCCTCAAAAGGGTTATTCCCCTTCACAAAAGGGCTTGGTCCCTAACCCAACTTTTTCCAAAGTGTGGAAGGAGATTGGGAAACATCTTGATTTAGGGGAAGTCTTGAGCTCAGTAGAGCCCTTAGTGGAGGTTGTGAGTGATGATCAACCTCTTGATGTGGATCCTAGCGTTATATCTGAGGCTCTTGTTAAAAGTGATCTTGAATCTTCTATTGATCCCTTTGGAATTAGCTTTGTTGAGGAAGTTTTATCTGAGGAGGGTGAGGTGAAGGCATTGCTTAACGAGGAGCGTGTTTTGGATTTGGCGAAGGAGGCTAGTGGTTTATCTTTGGGTCTTGTTGTTGTTGAGCCAAAGAAGGTGACTCCTCTAAAGATGGTCTCAGATGTTTTTTTAAGACCCAAGGAGGATTTGTCAGGTTCCCTGGTGGAGGAACCAATTGTGGTCTCAAAGGATTTATCTTTGGGGGAGTCACAAGTGGAGACTATTGTGTCAAAGAAGTTAGTGTTCACCTCTTCTATCAATGTTTGTAACTCTTGTGATTCTCAGGAGGAGACTGGAATTCCTATTTCATTTGCCTCTAAATCTCGTAATAAGAAGAAATCTACTCCTTCAATGGTGGGAATGGCTACGAGGAACTGGTTGAAATTGGATTGTGGTTTGGAGCCGAGGGGTAGAGGAAGGCCTTCTTTGCAGAAAGTTCAGGATAGGGAAAGTAAATATGACATTGTTGATGGTTCGCAGGCTAGTCTATTTGAGATGGGCCTTACAGGTCTCTCATAGAATCTTCTATGAAGATCCTTTCCTAGAACATACAAGGTTTAAATAATGCTCATAAATAGGATCTTTTCACAAATCTTGTGAGAGATCATTGTCCTGATATCATTTTGATTCAGGAGACTAAGATGGGTGTTGAGAAGGTTGAAAAAATCAAGAATAGATTTTTTAAGGACTGTGGCTATCAGGCGTTTGATTCTAATGGTGCCTTTGGAGGGGTGGCTACTTTTTGGAATCCTAAGGTGGTTTTGAGCTCTTCTTTGCTTTTGATAATCATGTGGTGACTTCATTTTCTTGTCCTAGGAATAAGTTCTCCTAGTTGTCTAATATTTATGCTCATAATTCGAAAAGTGCTCAAAAGCATTTTTGGGGTAGTTTGTATACCTTTAAATCTCAATTCTCTTTTTAGAACTGGTTGATGATGGGGGATTTTAATACCTAATTAATGATGTTGATAAGTTTGGGGGCTCCCAGGTAGCAAATGACAGTCGCTTTGATCTTATGAACTTCATTGATGATAATTTTTTGCTAGATTTGGACTTGGGTGGTGTGTCCTATACCTGGTCCAGTAGGCATGTTGGGGATACTCTCATTCAGGTTAATTTGGATCGAGCCTTAATTTCTCCTAATTGGTTGCAATTTTTTGCTTGTTCTCTCTTTTCTCTTACCAGGCTCAGATTGGATCATTTTCCTATATCCTTGAATGTTGAGCTAATGGGTCATAAAAAGTTCTTTTCGTTCAGATTTGAAAAAATGTGGACTAGCCACCCAGAGTTACGTTCCAAAATTATTGAGTGGTGGAATATTAATGTTGACAACTCATCCATGTATAAAGTTGCTAAAAAGATTCCTTCTATTAAGAAAAACCTAATCTAGTAGAACAAATCTTCTTTTGGAAATATCTTTAAGGATAAATCAAAGCTCAATGCCAAACCAGACATCTTGTAGCAGATAATGCAGGCTTCTAGGAATGATTTGTCACTTCTTCAAGAGGAAAGTTTCCTTCTAGCCAATCTGCATAACATGTGGCTAAGGAGGAGGAGTTCTGGAAGCATAGGTCTAGAGCTATTTGGCTTCGAAGTGGGGATAAAAATACTCGCTTCTTCCATCTTACGACTTGAAAGCATAGATCCTCTAATAGGATATCTAAAATTGTTGTGAATAACACTTCTCTTGAAGAGGATGATGACATTAGATCTACTACTTAGTCATTCTTTGAGGACCTTCTTTTGTAGGATGGCCCTCTTGATCCTATTTTCCAGTAGGGCATTCTTAATGTTATTCCTAACTTGGTGTCAAAGGAGGAGAATAGGGGCTTGACTGGTATTCCATCTAATGAGGAAATTAGAAAGGTTGTGTTCTCTTTTGAAGGAAACAAACCTCTTAGACCAGATGAGTTTTTTATGTTATTCTTCTAGTCTTATTGGAACATTATTGCGTAGGATGTGATCAACACTGCTAAAGAGTTCTTTGATATTAGGTAGCTTCTTAAGGAATTGAATTCAATGTTTATTATGTTAATTCCTAAAAAGCCTGGGGCTGAGCATTTTGGCAATTTCAGGCCCATCAGTTTATGTAGTTCTATCTATAATATTTTTTATAAAGTGCTTGCTTCAAGGCTACAAAGGGTTCTTCCTAAGATCATCTCACCTCAACAGAATGGTTTTGTGTCAGGTAGGAAGATTTTGGATTCAGTGCTCATGGTGCATGAGAATATTCACTCTCTCAAGGTTAACAAGAAACTTGGTCTTATTTTAAAGTTGGATTTGGTGAAATCCTATGATTAGGTGAACTGGCACTTCCTTTGTAATATCCTGAAGGCATTTGGCTTCTCAGATCAAGTTTTGCAACTAGTTGGGCAATTAATTTCTTCGCTTTCATTCTGTGTTGGTGAATGGTTCGCTATCTGCCTTTTTTAGAAGTTCTCATGGGTTGCGGCAAGGGGATCCTATATCTCCTTTTATTTTTATCATTATGGTTGAATTTTTGGGTAGATTTCTTCTTGAAGCAGTTTCTAATGGGGCCTTCAAAGGCCTTTATCCTTCTTCACGTCATATTTGTTGCTCTAATCAACAATTTGTTGATGACACCATTATTCTTGTTGAGGCTTTGGTTGTTGCGACTAAATCTATCTGTCTTATTCTTCATCAGTATGAGGTGGCTTCTAGTCAAAAGGTGAGTTTTCCTAAGAGCACAACTTTTTTCTTAATACTTTGGAACATCGTTAGTTGAAGATTGCTAGTATTTTGGAAAGTGGCATTGGGGAGCTTCCCTCAACCTATTTAGGGCTACCTCTTTGTTCTAATGGAGTTTCATATTCCTTTTGGAATGATATCATTGATAAGTTTCATTCAAAACTTGTTGGTTGGAAGGGTGCCCTTCTTAGCCAAGTTGGTAAAATTCAGTTAATCAAGTCAACTTTGCATAATCTATCGATTTATGCTTTAAGTTTGTTCCAAATTCCTAGAAGGTTTTGGGAGAAGATTGAGGGTATCTAGAAAATATTTTTGTGGTCTAGGGTGGAGGAGAAGAAAAGGTTACATTTTTTTTCTTGGGAAGAGGTTTGCAGGTTGAAATTCCAAGGTAGCTTAGGCTTGCGTAAGCTGAAAGACTTTAATTCTTCCCTTGTGGAGAAACAGTTGTGAAATTTTCTTGTGTATGACAAGGAATGGACTGCTATTTACTCTTTGAAGTATTTGAGGGGGGTGGATAAGTTTAGAGATTTATTGAGGGAGAATTTTGTTCCTCTCCAGGGGTCTATCCTCTACAATTTCATGCTTAGAGCTTGCTCCATTGTTGTTGTTGGCCTGCGATGGGTGTTTCAAAATGGCAGAAGGATTTTGTTCTAGGACGATTGGTGGATAGGCCATGGTCCCTTGAAGGATGAACCTTGGGCAGCCTCTTCAAATCCTTTTGTATCAAGGAATGGGGTGTTTTTGTGTTTGACTATATTCTTCAAGGTAAATGGAATAGAGTTGATTTGGTTAACAGGGATTTGGAACCTCATTTTATGTTCCTCTCTCTGATTCACATCCCTATTGATTCTCTTGATGATTATGTGGTGTGGAGGTTTTCTCCTAATGGTAAGTTTTTTGTTTCTTCAGCCTTCTCTTTTTAGACTCAGTTGGTTGGTCCCCCTCCCTATTGGGGTTGATTGTGGAATGTGAAGCTTTTGCCTAAAATTAATATATTCTTTAGGCTTCTATGTCAAGATAAGATCTTGAATCTCAATAATCTTGTGAGAAGGGGAATGTCTTTGTTGAACAAGTGTTTCTTATGTAAAGAAGCTATTGAGGATTGTTATCATCTTTTGGTTGGTTTTAGTTTCACTTGGGATGTGTGGGCTCATATTTTTCAATAGTGGGATATCTCTTGGGTGTTGTTGCTTCTATCTTGGAAATATGGTTTCAATGGGTGGCCCCTACTCATAATTTGGCTCTCTTGATGCTTTGGTCTCTCATTTGTCGTATTTGGCTTGGAGAGTGTGGAAGGAATGTAACAATCATGTTTTCCATCAATTGGAGCTCTCTCCTCCTAAGGCGACTTTCAAAATTTGTGAAACCATAAAGGAAAATTTTCTCTTTGAATTCTCAGTGCTCCTTTCTCTAGGTCTTAAGGCAATTGTCTCCAATTATGATTTGTTAGTGGGGATCTGATGGAATCTTTCTTGTGATCTTTCTATTCTGGTGAAGAAGATTAAAGCCTCTAGGGAGGGTGTTTTTTGGAAAGCTCCCTCTCGAGGATGGTTCAAGGTTAACTTTGACTATGCTTCTAAGGGGAATTTGGGACCAGCTGGTTGTGGGGGAGTGTTACGTGATGAGAATGGTAGGTTTTTCTTTGCAGTGGCACTCCCTTTGGGAATCCAGACAAACCACTTAGCAAAGGAAGCAACAGTATATCATGGCCTTTTACTAGCTAAAGACTTTGGGGTTTCAAAACTATGGATTGAAGGGGATTCCCTTAACAATATTAAGTGTCTCCAGAAGAGTAACCCATCGTCATGGTCTATAGCCCATCTAATTAATGATTCTATCTCTATCATTAATACTTTTGATGAGGTGAGAATTACTCACGTGTTCAAGGAGGCTAATTCGTTGGCTAATGGGTTAGCTAGTTTAGGAGTGATGGCTCGAATTAATTGGAATACTTATGATTCCTTGCCACTTAATCTTTAGAACATATCCAATTATGACCAATTGTCATGTCAAGGATGTGGTTAAGAAGGGAGAAAGGCTATTTTATTTCTTCCTTGGCTAGTTTTTGCACGTTGAGTTATGTGCATGCTCTTTTAATTATTGTTTTTTTATGTTTGTGAGATTATGGGCTAGGAGCTAAGGCATGGCAGTACTTGTTTTGGCAGACTCACATGTTTTGTGGGTATTATTTTCTTTGCCTTGTGGTTTGTTTTCCTAATCTTGTCTGTGCAGAAGATCAAAGAGTAGGTGGAGTGTTGTTTGTTGCATGTCGCCATGGGAGGTACCCATTGCAGAGTGGAGTTGAGCTCTTGCAAAGAGTTTAGTAGCTCCATGGTCCTAACCCTGAAGTGATGGAGGATTTTGTTAGTGGATGGAATAATAGGGTTTTGCACTACCAGGGCGTGGATTTCAACATCAATGAGGAATTTATCGTTGAGGTAATTGGTCTTCCTTCCAAGGGAAGGAAATTTAACAAAGATAGGATTGCGGCCAAGATGACCCTCACCAATTTGTTCAAAGGCTCAGAGAAGAAGCTAAGATTTATTGGTAGCAATGGGTATGCTTGTAAATCTATTAAGCCGCTTTGGAGAGACATTGCTATGGCTCTTATGCAATTTTTCACTATGGAGGGTAGGTTTTTTGTTATCTATGGCTATCACTTCATGTTATTGAATCACTTTTGCCATAATTCTTAGGTTTTGTTTCCTTTTTACCTCCTTTCAATGGAAACAAGTATTGAAGATCGTAGGAAGAACCCTAGGAAGGATATTCTCCATGAAGGCCTTATGAACCTCATTTTTTATCACATTAAGATGAAGGTGCTACCAACTACTCCTAAGACCCCGACTCATAAAAGGGTGGAAAAAATACAAGGTATGATACTGGTGAGTCAACGGATGAGTGGGAAAGAGATTCTGAGGATGATGAATTTGATTATGAGGAACCATCGGAGGATGAGAGTGAGTTTGTTGATGATTCTAAGGATTCAAAATCTTGCTCTAAGGTTACAAAATTGATAACGAGATGAAAGAAGTTGTTGTGCCTTTGGTGAAAAAGAATGTGGAGGGGAAGAAAAGAGGCACCAAGAAAGAGAAAAGTGTTGTCAAGCAAATGGTGGATGATTCAAGAAATGTGGAGAAATCCCCTATTCCTAAGGTTAAACATGGTCCAAGTGATGGCCTTGAGGGTAACGAGCATCCAATGGAGGATTTTGAGTAGGAAAATGTGGGTATTGGGTGTTCCAAGGGGGTTGGCCCTAACCAGGTCGAATTTGATTCTCCTATTGGCACTGAGCGGGTTAAGGGGAGAGATGTGAAGGAAAAGTGACTTGTAATTCTGGTTGACTTGGTGGATATGCTTGATAAGCACCATGTGAAAGTGGAGGTTATTGAAGTTGAGGATTCCCCTACTAAGGAGGATTTGGAGGGAAAAAAGGGGTTTCGGGAGCAACCTGTTGAGAATGTTGGTTCTCATGTTGCACCATCGGTCAATTGAGAAGAAATTAACATGGACATGTTCTGTAGAATGGAAGAAGATGGAACTCACAATTTTCTCTCACTTGTGAAGTGGATTTTCTCGAAAGTGAAGGAGCTCAATGTCCAGCTTAAAAAATGGCAAGATGTCTATGTTGTGTTAGTGCATGGCAGTCAAAAGGAATAGTCGATTAAAGGTAAGCTCAAGACTATGAATGTTATTCTTGATAGACTTGTTGTTGATGCTGATAGACTTGGTAAAATTCATGAGGATAGGATAACCTCCCTGGAAATGGTTGTCCAAAATATTATTGAGGAGAGGTTTGTGAATATGGAGGAAAGAATTAGCAAGATTAGTGATGACTTGCAGACTATTATTTGTGTTAGTAAAAATTCTTTGAAATCTAGTGCTAAGGGTCTCTCAATTTTAAATGAGAAATCTATGAAGTGGACTAGAAAATCTCTACATCTGGGAGGTCATGAGAAGGAAACTGATGAAGTTAATCGCATGAATTTGGAGGAGAAGATTAAGGATACCGTCCCTAATGTGGAGAAGGATTTGGAGGCTAGCCCGTGCTTGAGAACAAGGAACAAGACTAAGAAAAGGGTTGTCATTTTGTTTGAGGATCTGAAGGATGTGGTCGAGATGTAGGAGGGGGTCATTGCTGGAAATATGGCCCCAGCCAATGTTCTTGATAAAATGATGTAGTTTTGTTTTTGTTTTTGGTTGATCAGCCTTGTTGCCAATGTTTTGTTGTTGGGTTGCTGATGGGTTCTCTAGCTTTTTCTTTAGTCAGCTTTTTGTTTTTTGTGGGCTACAGGTCTAAATGTTTCTATCTTTTTAGCAACATCTCTCTGTTGTAAAGGGTTTTGAGGCCCCTTCAAAACCTGCTCTTCCTAATAAAAAAATGCACACCCTTCTATTTTTTCTATTTTATTTCACTTTATCATTGACATATGAGGTTACTACAGACAAAATTAATAAAAAAGAACATCAATCAAGCTTAAATTTTACTATTCATGTAGATACAAAGATAATACTAATAGGAGTTGGGGTCTCAGCCATATTAAGAGCCTAACTACAGGAAACAATTTTGGCTCTCAACATCCTCCTTAGAATGTTCAATGTATTTAGCCATTGTACTTCATCTACTATTCAAATGGTCAATTGTTGTTTCCTTCTACCTTTCTTTCCATGGGCATTGTTATTATTTGGCTTTACTTCTATTTAGTTGATGGGCTCTTATTTTTTATGATATTGCTATCAGGATTCAACTGTGTAGTTTCGAGTCAAACTCATTGACCCATGTTTCATGAGTAGTGGTTCACAAGAACCCATCTCTCATGATAATGAATGGTCCACTTAGCACTCATTGCATCTAGGTGATGCTCACAGAGGTGAAGCACTGGTCCGTCCCAGGAGGTCACCCATCCCAGTCTGCTCCAGCTCAAGCGCGCTTAACCAGGGAGTTTTCTCCAAGGTTAAGTTGTTACCCCATTTGCAAAACCTTCAGCAAGTGTTGTGCCTTATGAACCATTCATAATAGAGCCCCTTTAGCCCATCAATTGATAAGTAGGAGGTATTTTTCCATAGCGTGTCAAATTATGATATTGCTATCAGGATTCAACTGTGTAGTTTCGAGTCAAACTCATTGACCCATGTTTCATGAGTAGTGGTTCACAAGAACCCATCTCTCATGATAATGAATGGTCCACTTAGCACTCATTGCATCTAGGTGATGCTCACAGAGGTGAAGCACTGGTCCGTCCCGGGAGGTCACCCATCCCAGTACTGCTCCAACACTTATTTTTTAGTTAGTCTCAACTTTCAAGACTGGCAGCTATTTCAATAGTAAGTTTCAAGATTTTTGAATTAAATTATATGGGCAATTTTCTTCATCAATGTTGCAATCACATTATATGATCCATCATCAAATTGATAAGAAATAAAAGAGAATGATTATGATAATTTACTCACACAAAAATCTACAATCTATCTGCATAGACTCTAAAAATTCCATAACTTTATTTAATGTTATCTTCAATGGAAATGGTTGCAACCTTATACTACTATTCTATAATCCCCATACTCTATTCTATTATATGTTTTTCATTGGATTTTCATGCACATTCTCTATTTTATGTAATCTTTATTTATATAATAGTAGCTTTAGTTATTTTCAAAAATTAAAAAATATATATTGATAAAAAATCAAATGATTTTTCAAGTGAAACATAAGACATGAAACAAAATCTTATATTTAGAATTTTAGTTGTTTTCTTAATTTTTATAATTTCTTTTTTTTTCTTTAGAAGTATATCTTATGTCAGTTAAAAAATTTAATGTTGAAAAAATAAATTATTCTCTATTAAATTATTACTTTAAGTATTGTAGTTGTTTTTTAAATTATATGAAAACAAATGAAGGTTTGAAGTCTTAGATTTATATATTAAATAACAGGGTCTATTTTTCCACTTATTTAATTTCAAAAATGATTGAGATCTTGGAATCCATGTCTATATATTAAATAATAGGCTTTCTTTTATTTCTTATCTAATTATAATTGTTAAACAATTTACACCAACTTTCCTAGTGGTTGTGTCTATTTGTTTGTGTTGCTTACATCATGTTATAGCTGTCTTTTATTGATAGGGATGTAGATTTGTGCATTTGTTGATTAACGCATTTTTTTATTAAACTTTGATCTTTAAATGTTGTTGAAAAAATTAAGATAAATATTTTTTCTTAGTATGAATCTTATAAATCAATTGATTTTTTTATAGAATTCATTTTTACTTAAAATATTTTAATACATCTATTGAAGATTGCTTTTACTTACTAATAGTAAGTAGATCTTATTTGAATAAAAAAAATATATTATGATATGATTAGTAGTTGAGAGGCTCTCTTAAGAAGTGATCTAAAAATGGTAATTTTATTTTGTGGACTTTTAAATTTTAGGTGTTGAATATTTGCATATAATTTTAAAGTGGATTACAATGTGTTGTACATTTTCTATTTTAATGTTTAAGATTTAATTTGTTATTGTAATGTTGAAATTAACATATCCATTTCATTTCTAATTTAGTTGTGTTATCACTTCAATGGGAATATCTTAATGCAATAACATATTGACAAGTGGTATATTATTGTGCTAAGCTTTCATTGTGACCCAATTCGTATTCAAACCCATTTTGCCCCTATTAACACTATTTTATATACATTTATTGCTATTGCAGCCTTATTTGCACTCACCTCAATATATTTGTTTCATGTCTCAATATTATCTCACCACTCTCTAAATTGTTTCCATCTCATATTGATTTTATGTTAAAATTTATTTAATCTTTTATCCATCATCATCTCAAATGAACACTCAAAAAAAAAAAAAATTGCACCTCTAATAATACAAGTGCTAGTAAATTAAAACATAAGGGATGAATTGGACTTTTTCAATTTACATAAAAGAAATTATTTGATTTAATTATAAATCGAAACAACATAATTGAATTATGCTTTTATGATATTGCTAGATAACAAAAAAAATATTATAATAGATTTTTTTGATGGGGTGGTTATTGTGAACTAAAAAAACATTTAAATTTTGTGTAATAAACAATTTATCCATAATAAATAATTCTAATCAATCAAAATAAAAAAGTTAAAAATATATTACAAATTAATTTTATAGAAACATAAAAATTCAAAAAAAAAAATTAAGTTATCATATATATGAATAATTTTTGGAGTAAGATATCCATTGCATTTTTGAATAACTATTATATTCTTTGGTTGGTAGAAGGTTTAATAAAGAAAGAATTTGTTGTATAATTAATTAGTTGTGTTATTAATACCTACCTTGATACTATTGTGTTCAAAGTCTTATTAATGAGTGTCAAATCAATCAATGAATTCTTTAATAAAAAAAGAATTTGTTGTGTTTTATTTAATTGATTAGTTATTCTTAAGATGAATTTTCGTTATAATTTTTAAAATTTTGGTAGGAAGAAGATCTATTAGTTGAGCATGTTTAATTTTGGTAGGGGAAAGGATCTATCGATTGAGCGTGTTTAATTATTGATAATATTTGCTGATTTAATGTCCAATATTTTTAATAGTATAATACTAGTAGTTGTAACTTTAAATTTGTTAGTTGGCCAGGAATACTATAGATCTAAAAAGAAATAAATCATGTGATGTCACATTCATTCACCAACAAAACTTGACTTAATGTGAAACTAGCAATCAATTGGTGTGGCATCATATTTGATGATGTAGACCTAAAATGTTAGGGGTCTTACCAAGTAAACCATTGTAAAAAATTGGGAGTGATTTGAAATATCGTGTATGATTTTGAGAGGCACGAAAGGTGCTCAACTACTAGGTTCTCTCCTTTGATCTTTGTCTCATGAAAAAAATAGACCACATTTTCATTATTTTTGAGTATTATTTGAAATAGTAAGATGACATAAATTATTAACAATCTAAATAAATGTGGACAATTTGACAAAAAATATTTTTTAAATTAACTTACAATCCTAAAAATAGTTTAATACTATTTTATTGATTTGTATGGTGGTGTGTGAAACATGTAACTGCATGCTTAAAAACTTTGTTTAATAAGCTATTGTCACGACTTACAATTTTAAAAAATTATTGAAGTATATCAATTCATTTTGAACAATCAAAATGAAAATAAAAAAATGACTCATAAAATTTAATAGAAGCATTCCATATATTTGATCAAAATAAAGCTAAATGCATAACTTCAATAGAATTACAACTGACCCATAATATACAAATTTTATTTTTATTTTTCTTATCATATTTATCTTCCCTATATACAAATATGCAATACACATGATTTTCAACATTAATCATTGTTAACATTTCCATTTTATTTTTTTCTCCATTCTATGTATCACCTATCAATTTTTTAATGATTCTTTAACAAATCTAATGGTCTATAATTACTTGCACATTTCATTGAAAAGAGTGCCTCATTATTATTTTTTAAAATATATATGATTTTTTTTAATAGTTTTTTAGAACTTCAATTTGTGGTGTATCATGTTAATGAATATTTATAATTAGATGTCAATAAATTATTATTATTTATTATAATATTAATTAAATATAATAATCAATTAATTAAAATTTTAATAATTATTTCAATCATTATAAATGTGGATTTGTTAATGTGATATTTAGTTATACTATAATATTTTTAGTGTATATGTGTTTTTAAAAATTAGTAATTAATTACAAACAAGTTAATATTGTATATAATTATAAAAAATATATTATTGAGAGAAATTAAGATATGATTTTAAAATTTATTGTAGGAAGCTTCATGATACATGTAATGAACAAGCATGTAATATTTCATATAGATTTTATTTATTTAATCTTTCGATCTCTTGTAGAATGTGAGATATTTTATATAGATTTTGATCTTTTATAGAATGTGGGATGCATCTTGATACATTAGAATTCTCAAACTTTAAGTTGCTTTGATTTGAATATTGTTTCTAGAATGACATGTGAATAAATGTAATCTCATTTATCTTAATACAATGTCTATGAAAAAATTATATGCCAATAAGTATTGTATAATTTTCTTACCTTCATCAAAAGATTTTTTCCTTTATCTTTAATATACTTCTTGTCACAAAAGAATATTTTCGTTCAAATTTTCAAAATTATTCAATATATCAACTTCTTTTGTAAGTATCAACTTTTCTCTTGAGTTTCTAGTGGATTGGATTTATCATAAATTTTTAGTCTAAACAAACAAACCTTGAATTAAATAAAAAGTTTATTTTAAATTGTTTGTACCTTAATGTTTGGTATCTTAAATAGTTAAGAGTGTGCAAGTTCATTAAGTGTCATCTTGAACTCATTTTCTTCATGGATGGTGTCTCTTGATTTTCTTGTTGGAATTGAATATAAGAATGATTCAACTCTTTCCCATCATTGTTTAATAGCCTTGTTAACAAAAAGGAGTCTTAGAATTCAATACCCACAGGTATCTTGGGTAGACTTTGTGAAATGTCTGGACATTAACATTATATTAGAACAACCTATAGTTCTTGAAACCTTAGAACCATCAACTATGCCTATTTAAGAGAAACCCTTGGTTCACCAGTTGTTTCACCTACTTGCAGCCAAGGTGAACCTAAGGAACATAATGTGCAAGAATCATCACCTGTAGCACCTAGGAAACCAACAACAAAGAAGACCCCATCCACCTCTAAGACACAAAAAGCTAAGAAAAAGGGAGTAGACCTTCTACACCTTCAAAGGTGCAAAAAAAAAGGATACACAAAAAGAGACATCTGCTACACCTAAGAGTTCAAGCTGGTTGAAACAAAAAAAGCATAGGAAAATCAAAAGAGGAATTGAGGGGTAAGGAGACATAAGAAGAAAATATTATGATGGTTGAAACTAACTTAGAAATAAAGGAAAATTCTCCTAAGAAGGTGCATGTTCCTACTAAAATAAAATGGTATGTATCCACCTCTGACTCAGATTCAAAGGATATCTTTGTTGCTCATAAAACCAAGAGAAGAGCCTTAGGAAAGCTTTGACAATGAGGGTTTTGAATACACAAGGGGTTGTGATGATCATACTTTAAGGGATGAGGAAATATTTTTAGAAGAAAGGAATGTTAGGAAAGAATTAGAGGAAGCATTAGAAAGAATTAAGTAGGTGGAAGAACAAGTGAAAACTTATGAACAAAGGGATAAAGAAAGGGAGATAAAGATTCAAGAGATGGAGGAGAAACTACAAACATATGGAAACGGGGGCTAAACTAGGCATGTTGGCATAACTTTCCATAGTTAAAACAGGGATACACAACTTGCAACAGAGAATAGCAGACCCCCTCCTATAAAGACTCCAACTCATCATATAACTTTATCCCTTGGGTATCAGTTATGGAAAGTTCATGATTTTTCACAAGAAAAGGAAAACTGGAGAAAATAAAAAGAAACCTTAATTGTAGAGCATACCAAAGTGTTGGAGGGGAAGGGCATTGAGTTGAACAAGTTAGCAGTCAAAGTGGAGGAGGTGGAAAATAAAGCTGCCCAAATTATTAGATGTAGACCACCAGCAAGAACTTATGCATTGTTTTTGCAAGAATTTTTTTTAAGTTTTCAATTTAGCAAGCTAATAAGTAATCAGTCAGTTGGAATGAGTAGGAAATATGATTTCCTTAATGTTTTTGCTAGCACAACACTAGATAAACATGATTAGCTTTGTGAGTACTATTTGTGTAACTATGTAGTTCCCGAGGAGACAAAATGGAACCCCTTGATGTTTGTGGGGGATTTACAGGTCAGAGCACTAGCATCCTACTTTAGGAATGAAGGTTTTAGGGGTGAACTTATGGAGGAATATGAGGAGAGAGATAAATCTATTTCTCTCCTAATAAGGAAGGAATCAAATGACCCTAATGCCATCATGAATGAATGGTTACAACTTCTGAAGTACAAAAGACTAGGATGAAAGATCATGAGATTGAGGATGTAGGATTATAATAGAATGCATACATTGGAAGTTGGATTGGTTCATCACAATTATAATTATATGCAACAAAGATGGGATAGTTTGACTCCAGAGCTACAGAGTAAAGAGCCACATTCAGTATACAACTTCATGGCTATTCTTGAAAGAGTGCATAGGTATATGGATATTGCTACTAACCATGCACTTAGGTGAATGCCACTGACATTCCAACCACCTATCCTTCTTTATCCAATACTCCATTGGACAAGGGATAAGATGGAAGAATGTGAGCATATTGAACTTACTAGGATGAGGAGGATTTCATGTTATAGGGGATTCTACCTAAATCAGATCAAGGAAGTAAATATTGTCATGGACCTTAGAGAGATTACACTACACTATAATTTGTCCCCCTAGTTCATTTGCTTGAAGGAAAGCAAAAGGGTAGTTGGAGGGAGTGATGAGCCCATTTATTAGCTAGTTTTATGTTATCTTTATGTTGCTTATAAGACATTCCTAAGACAATTATTCCTACAGTATGCCATCTTTTATGTTTATTATGTAGACCTTGAACTTGGTTAAAATATATGGAAATGCAATTATGATATGATGGTGTTGCTTAATTTATATGTGAATATGTATAACTTATCATTGATATATGTGTTTAATCACGGTAGTTAGTATTGTGTGCATGTTTTATGAACTAACCCCTTACAGCTTGAGAAGACACTATAGCCTGCAGCAACTACAGAATGTAACCTGTGGTCAAAGGAGTTCCTAGACATTGAAATAGGGGATGTTCCTTCAAATACACTGAACATAATAACTACAACATGGAGACACATAATGAAGAAAATTGTACATCACTATGAAAATTAATAAAGGCATTGAAGAAGGAGAACCTTGTTATCATTGGGATTTTGTCATAATTGATTATATGTTCCACGTTTCAATTATGTTATTGTAGAGTTCTAATCCTATTTGGATTCTTATTTCCTTTTAGTTGTAGTTGGGATAACTAAATCTTAATTATGCTTTGATATCTATGGAGTAGTAATTAATGATTTTAATTTAGAGTAGTGTTCTGAATAAACTCCCTCATGCATGCATATAGCTAGTGATTGAGTCTTTAGTAAGTAGATTAATATTTCAGTTAACGATTTGGTTATCAAACACTTTTTCAGTTTTCATTTGTTATTACATAGACATGGATTGTTCAAACATGGTTTTTCTAAATATAATCTTTGATCAAGATTTTATGTGATATTTTGGAATGTGTAATGAATGATCTTGAGTTGATATGATTAAGTTGATATGAAGATTTAGATTTGTTTTCGTTTAGTGAAGACAACCACCTGAGCAAGGGTCACTCAAGGTATTGTCCTTCACTACATTTCTACTTTTTATTTATGTTAGTAGTTACTTTATAATTGCATAATCAGTTAAAATAGATTCTCATATCAAGTTATCAATAATTACTATTCATGTTCATGATTGCATTCATTTAACTTGTAGTTCTCCAGAGTGTAGAATAGGTTCAATTATCAATTTCTAGTTAGTTTCAACATTTTACCTATACATAGCAATTCAGTCATAGAGTATGTTGTAGGTACTCGTAGCTAGAGCACCATCTTTACTTCTTTCACTGTTATGCATTTTTATGATTTTCTAGCAAGTATAATACCTTTTCTAGGATAATTTAGGTAACCTCAGGTCTTTGAAAGCACATATAATGTCAGTACCATCACAAGCCTACTATCCCTGGTCGATAATCTAATCAAAGCCTTTTCAATGTCAAGTGGACTATTCAGCTAGGTTTTCCCTTGAATTGAGTGATTTCCACCAAGTTTATTAGACATTAGAATGGACTCTACAACTACCATGGGAATGTCATTATGTTGTTGCAAATTTAGTGGGTTGCCTTGATTGAAAGGAAAAAAACCATGGTTCCTTTGTACTGCCATAGGAACCAAAGGTGAGATTGATTTACTAGGATGTGAGAAGATACCCTTCCCGAGGCTAGTGTAGAATGGATCCTTCTCGAGCAAGTTGTGCTCCTTTGCAATGTTCTTGCTTTTATCTTAGGCAAAGAAAGTTGCAAATACTCAAAAGGGGTTGCACTTCCTTGAGTTTGGACTCTTCTAATACACTACTCATGCGTTGTCTTCTTCAAAACTACCTAGTTAGAGTCACCAAAAATGTTCTAAATGCTTCAAAAATATTGATTACTACTGATAAACATTTGAAAATGAGCAAGTATAAGTTTATTTTTTTATTGTTTATAGTTCAAAAAGTCCCAACGAGTGTGCCAAAAACTATTATCACTAAGATATGCACCTCAGTGAGTTGCAAAACTTAGCCTACTAGTGAAACATGGGAAATTTTCCAAGCTGTGGGTCACCTAAGCAAAAAAGAACCTCTAGAGAGGGTTGGTTCCCTTTGGTTCTATAACCTAAGCTAAGTTATCTATTGTTGCTACTAAGAAAAGAGTGAAGGAAAAACATAAAAATGAACTTGGAATGACTAAAACGTGATTCACCAAACTAGAATGGCTTGAACTACTATTTTGACACACAAATCTCTTAATTTTTTAGTTTGTGTTTGCACAACTCAAGGGTTAACATGTTCATACATAAGTGTTTCATAGGAAAGCTAAAAAAATTGTAATCTTTAAAAGGAAAATCAAGCGCTTTTCACAAATAAAGAGTTCTAACTTCAGTGGCATAACCTATGACCTGCATGAGACATACATTTCTACCTAAAAGTGCTCAAAATGAGACAATACATTTGAGGTTTCAACATAAAACACAGAAAAACATATCAATCATCCATTTGCACACAATGAGACAACTATTAAGAAGGAAAAAATATTGAACTTTATTGAGAAAAGGTGTTCTTATAGTAGATATAAGTCTAGAATATGTGTCTTTTCTTGAAAAAGTGTTACAAAATGTATCTTAATTGCTGTGATTGAGAAAATTTTGAGTTACAATGTTGTTTTCTTTACTTCTACAACTCAAAAACATGAAATAATTGGCTAAAAATGAAAGCCTATGGGTCCTATATCTTATCTCAAGCATGGAAGAGCATATAGGGATTAAATTTGACTAAGTTGTCATGCTTAAAAGTAAGGTAACCTAGTTTGCATGCCCAAGACATCTTCTTGCTTGGCTTGGTCTCTTTAGCTCCTAAAAGTGTGCTCCATTGTTATGAGGCTTCTAGATTTGTGGAAGAAGTTGAACTGCCCCTAGACATGCTTGCAAAATACTCGTAGAAAAATCAAACTCTGCATTAAGACTATCTAACTATCCAAACTACCTCAACTGCTTAATAACTCCTCTCCTAGATGCTTGCATGATGTCCTTGTTTTCCTTTTTCATGAGATTTTTTTATCTTTGGTCGTGCAAGGAAAAAAATCCTTCATTTGGGGGCTCAAAACTACCCTTTGTTGCCTTCTTGTGCCTTTAAACTTCAACCAACTTCAACTATAACCATGTAGGCTCTTTAAATATACTTCAAACTAGTTAGAAAAGCCTCGGACTTATCACTTTTAGTCTTAACTCATGGAAAAAATTTAGTATTTTCTTCATGCATTATAATGCCAAGATCATTGTCTTTATTTAAGCATACCAATGTTCTAACTCTATCCTCTATTAGTGATTACTATTATTTTCTTTGATTGCATTTTGTCATTGTCTTTCATACATTCTTTGTAGAAAATCAAGCTTCCCACTATCATTTACATTGTCTTTTAAAAATCTAGCTTCTTGAGACTCCTCTAAGCACTATCATCTTATGAAGTTTTTCCCCTCTTCTAGGTTATCTATGCATAATGATTACGCCCTTTCTCAACTATACTATTTGTTGTTTCATCATACCCTCATAGGATTGCCTTATTGTTAATGGATACCACTCCTTTTTCACTCACACAACCAACTATACTTCAAGCTTCATAGTCTTTATTATAGCTACAATCATTTATTAAGACTCACAATCATGAAACCATTGTAAGGTATAGGTCATTGCTATGTCATACAACTGCCCCTTTGTATCTTTGGATCACTGCCATTGTTTGCATAGTCCTTGGGCTATATAACCGTCATAACCCTACACTTTTAGTACCCATGATGACATTCCTCAATCTCGCAGTCCTCAATTTCAATATTAAGATCATTTTCTTTGAAACTTGTATTTTATTGTCTTTGACTTCACAAGGTAATACATCATTATCATCAAACTCTAAAAAATAGTTGACATTATATAAACCTCACACAAAAATCAATGACTGTATAGAATGTACCAATTTTCATAGGATTGTCATTAGATTGTTGCCAAGGTTATTGTCCTCTAATTGGACTGACATTATTTGATCTTTGAACAATTCATAATTCCTTTGCAATCAAACTTACACCACTGTCCTTCCTCACGGGTTTGTCTCTTCATCGCCTATTATTCACATGATTGGTACTTTGTCCTTTGTGACTACTATGCATACATTTATAGTGATTTTCATATCAAACTTCAAAGGATTTTTAAAAAAAAATTGTCATCCTCTTCATCATGGTGACAATGGAAGCTATGATTGTCCTCATTTAAAGTATTCATCTCTTATCTCATAAGGATTGTCCCTATCATGAAACTTGATGAGGACCTTTTAAGAAGGTATGTATGTACTCCTAGTGCACTAATCCTCCCTATTTCATAGTTATATATTCACTGCCCCTTATGACAGTCATATTGACCAGGGATCTACATTTTCACTATGATAGTCTTCTTGCATACCCCTTTGTCTTATGGATGTCCTATATAACTTATCCTTAGACTGTCTTGTATCCTTTCTTTATTCCACGGTCTTTGAAACTCTTCATTTAGTGTCTTGAATTTCCTTGATTGCTTACATAGTACTATCCTACCTATGAATGCACAATTGTTGTGATGCACAGGTTTGTCCTTCATTTGTTGGTGATTCTTGCATAGAAATTCAAAATGACTACCCTCCATTTGGTCCTTACCATGCTTCCCATAAATACTTTGAAAGTTTCATGCATTCCTCAATAGGATTGTTGAACTATCACAAATCTTGGAATGAATTACTTATGTTAGAACAAGCTTAGACTACCACAGTCATACTTTTTCCCTATGCAATGCTTTACATACTATTTTTATAGGATTAACCTCCTTCTCCATGAAACTCAGGTGAATGAAAGAAGACACAGATTGAATGACTAATGAACAAACTTCAAGACATTTTGTAGAAAAGGATTAATGGGCTTTTATGACTAATGAATAAAACCTTAAAATCTTCCAAACACAAAAAGCTAAGGACACCCTCAAAACCTTGAATATGTATCATTATCTATCTCTTCCCTTATCATGATTGTCACACTGCCTTGATGCACTCACTCTTTATCTGCCTTGTACTTGCTAGAACAATGTCACCACTATCATTTTCAATATTTTCATGGTTTTTTTCTTTATGACTTTCTCTCTGTCATAATGGACTGACAAAACACTCTTTGTCAATGTATGCAAATCATGTACCAAGCATTTTCATAAATTATTATATTTTCTTATGACTCTCATGGTTTGAAACTCTCGCCAAAAGTTGTTAATTCACCTCTTTCCATTCTTCTACATGTCTATCTCTTCATGAACCTCACAACACCTTTATCAATTTATACATAGTTCACTCAATCCACTATCCATTTTACAAAAAAATGTGAAAACTCTTTATAACCCTACTCATCTTTATAGTTGTTTTTTATGACTACTCTCTAGTGTGGCCTTTTTGAAAAGCAAATTATATGCAAGATTGTATTATATCAAGACTATTACATGTAGTCATTTGGCTT
>VDFB02093567.1:307231-325143 GCA_007258455.2 Sequoia sempervirens
CCTCCACACACAACCCTAAAAAATTATGAATAGAGGAATATAATCTTTGAAGAACTCAAAGTTGATTCTCTCCTACTTGATGCAATTAGTCATTTTATCTTTACAAACATTTATAGTGATTACTAGAGGCACATAGACCAATTCTTCATAATAGAAGAATTTGATCATACTTTTCCAATGATGGTATTATGAGAAAAACTTAGGTTAAATGAATAATTCCTAGCTAAGTTCTTTAAATCATGTCCAACCGTGAGCAAGAGAAGACCGCTGCTATGTGTACCGGATACCATGGAGAAAGGTAGTCTTTGGGCTCTTTCATCAATCATCCTACCTTAAAACATACCAAAATCTCCTAGCAATTAGACATAGGAAGATTTAATATGACTTAAAATTTTTTTATTGCCAAAGTGTAAACTTATGATAACTTAACCAGGCCTAGTACACACTCCCTCCCCGCTAACCACTTAGACATATGGAAATTAAATGTTAATTTGCTTCTATTTTTAGTCATGTAGGTGTCCAATAAACCACTTGGTGGTGTTTCCCTTCGCTGATTTACTTGAATGAAGTTACAAAAAAGTCCTTGATTACATAATTAGAGAATACATTTGAGGCCTTGGTTGTGTAACTGGTGGACCATAGTCACATTTAACACTTGTTACAAAGTTTGGGAGTTAAAACGTTAAGTAGATTTGATTTGTGATGGACACATTTGGATGGTAGTAATAATATCTTGCAATCTATCAAGACTTGATTACCTTATAACCCGTGAGATTCTAGTGATGAAATGATAGATTAATCATAATGTCGCCTTCGGATCACATCACCATGAAAGAACTTCATCCAACATCCTTATGAGTGCAGGTACCACCAAATAGGTATTTTTCAGATCTATCTTCCTTGAGCGAGGGAAATTCAGGAAGAGAAAAGGAAAGCGAGACATGTAGTATGTCTAAAAGAGGGAGATCAACTAGAGGTCAAAAGATTAGAAGAAAATTCCATAAACGTATGGAATTTTTTCTTGCTGAAGGGGGGTCATTTTCTTATGATGATGAGAGCATAGGCGACGTCGAGGTTCCCTTGCGGTACAAACATCTACGGAAACAATGGGTACCCAAGGAACTTCCTCCAATAAACACTGATTTTTGTGTCAATGAGAGGATATAACACATAGCACCATCGTCATTACATGGTTTGGGCCTATTTTGCATGGATGACATAAAGGTCTGTTATGAAAAAGTTACTGAATTGATGGAGTATGTCGGACCCTGTTATAGTTACAAAAAATGGATGCAACTGGTTCGATATACACGAAGTATGCGTAGGTATGCACTGTCAGCAAATTATATACAACTAAAAGATAAGGATCAAAATAAAGGAGTGGCTATGTACATTGACGGAAAGCCAAAAGCATCAGGGAATATTGTAGGGTTTATAAACAGTACATGACCTGGGTCAACAAATAAGCAATCCAATTGCATATTCGAGGCGCGCGAGGGAAACTGTGTATTCGTATGTGCGATAAAATCAATAACTGGAGGGGAAGAGTTGCTAATCGATTACAATTTGAATCGCTTAGTTACAAACACAGTTACTATGGGGGTGGTATGTACTATGTACCATTTTACCCAACCTCCAATTAATGACACCAATATACCATTTTATTCTTATGTTTTTTTTCGTAAGTCTATTGGTTTCATTTCGGTAATGTTTTTTTATATTTAATTTTTGTCACAGTGGGACATGATCGTATGGAGAAGGCTCTGGCCCAGAGCACATATCGCGATGTATCTTCAAGAGCTTCTACCCAACACGTTTACCTCATTGTAATTGTACAAATTAGATACGAGCAAAATGTTTTATTATTATGTTTTTTTCATAAGTTTTTTGGGTTAATTTTGATAATGTTTTTAATATTCTTGTTGCAGTTGACTGATCGAGGAAAGGAACCAATAGTAGAGGAGAGCATCCATAGTGAGGTGTAGTCAATATTTTGTGATGATGACATCGCTTATTCAACAAACCCTATCAATACAATAAAAAAGGTCCAAAAAAAATGCAATGAAGAAATGGTTAAGTTGATGTTCATAGTGCCTCAAACAGATGAGATAAAAGAGAGGGTTAAAATATTGACTGAGAGATTACAAAAATCTCAAGTAAGCTGTCATGAGGTCTTTAATTATAACATAAGTTCATTCATGGTTTTAAATTTTGTACTCTTTTATGTCATGAACTAAAATATGTGTTGTTTTTACAGGGTTATTTTCCTCCTCATGATGCTCCTGGCCATGATCAGGGTATTGCAAGTGCTGCCCGAGGAGTAGGGGTTGGTAGAAGTGTCCATCTTGATCTTCCTACACATACATCACATCATCTGATCCCATCATCCGTGCCTATATTGTTGTCTGAAATGTCGGCAATACATACCATGCAGGAATCCATTCATGCACCCTCTGGCAGCGAACACATTCCAGAACATGTGTTAGAACATGTACCTGGGGATGCGGAGACCACTAGTACTGGTGACGTTTTAGCAGCATTTTCTGGATCTTTCCATATTACTAGTAAGGGAACATTTCCGGTCACACTTGCGGTGACCGAGGACTTCGTTCCCATAAAGATAGAGAGGGTCCCAGGTACTTTAAAATGTTTCAATTATTATTATATATAATCCAATTGAAATTTACTTATTGATTGCTCTTTTTAGACTATTGATCCCATGATTATTTTGTAGGAAATGATGTTTTTTATAAACATCTAAGTGATATTACATTGGAGCTATTTGGGCCCACCATACGTACATGGTGGAATGCCCAAAATCAAGATTTAAAATATGAGCTCATTAACCATTTAGTTGTGTTGTTCGGTGATAAAACATTCAACCGAACCGAGGTCCTTCAGAAAGCTGGTACCTATCTAAAGTATGTGAGGGACCAATATAGGTCACATTTAGAGAGGAACAAAAAGTACGAGCATCCCCCCATGATTCCAGAGAGGGAGTGGAAGGACCTGGTGTCAGATGGAAAGGAGAAGGCTGAAAAGAAAAAAGGAACGACACCATCAGGCCAAGGAAGGTATGTGATACTATCAACAATGTAATTATATACTGATTACTCTTTCTTTTTACATAATCTAACGTATTTCAAACTTTTCATAGGATGCCTGACACATCAAAGGCAACAAAGGAAAGACTAGAAAAACACGGGTAGCACAAACTTGGCTCTGGTGGTTATATGAAATTAGCCGCACGAATTGTAAGTATCAATAAATGAAATATAGCATCCAAATAATAAATTGAAAACAATTTTGGTTTTATCACACCATAGAAGCAAAATTCATGATCTTATGCAAAAATATAGGGCTCTGAATTCAACAGAGTTCCCATAGAAGATGACCTGAAGATTGCCTTCCAGCAAGGCTAGGGAGCTGTGGCTGAACACCTAAGAGTTTTGACTGGGCAAACACAACCTTCCACTACATCCGACACGCAGGTAAATAAACTCAATAAATTTTATTTAAAATTGAATACTTGTGCAATTTATTCAATATTAATTTCCACCATACAGTAATTACATGCCTATTTGTTTTAAACATTCAAGCAATGATAATACTGCACATGACATTGGAATGCAACCTGGTGAGGGTGGAGCACAACCTGCAAATGAAGGTCATAGTGTGCATCCCAGTACTTTAGAGCATGTAGAGCGTGATCAACATGTTGAGCATGATCAGGCTAGAGAAGATCAAGAACATGATGTGGCCCCATCAGGTAAAGAGGACCACTCTAAAGTTCTTTTAAACATATTTAATTGCAATTGTTGTATTAATTAATGTAACCTTCCGTGTTTCAACTTTAGAGCATGTAGAGCATGATCAACATGTTGAGCATAATCAGACTAGAGAAGATCAGAACATGAGGCCCCATCAGTAAAAGTGAGGGTCTACCATGTTCTTTTAAACATATTTAATTGCAATTGGTGAATTAATTAATGTAACCTTTCGTATTTCCAACTTTAGAGCATGTAGAGCGTGATCAACGTGTTGAACATGATCAGGCTAGAGAAGATCAGAAACATGATGTGGCCCCATCTGGTAAAGAGGACCACCCTCATGTTCTCTTAAACATATTTAATTTCAATTGGTGTATTAATTAATGTAATCTTTCGTGTTTCAACTACAGATCAGGATTTAGAGGGTGTTCAACATGTTGAGCATGAATCTATAACAAAAGTTCAGGAACATGATGTGGACCCATCAGGTAAAGAGAACCACTCTCATGTTCTTTTAATTAATGAAATACTTGTAACAATAATAATAAAACATATCAGTTTAACATTTCTTTCTTATTGCAGTAGACCCCCCTTGAGGCGGCATCCACGTCATGAGCAGATGACTAAGCGTACATTAAGATCACAAGCAGAGGAAAGAACAACTAAAGGGGGGACATATATTGATTTAGAAAATGATACTCCACTTCAGCTTTATGTAGCTTTAAAAAAGAAACAAAAAAAAAGTGATTGTAATCATATCATGACAACCATATTTTTGATAATATGTAAAAACTGAAAGAATGAATATTATATGCTAATGAATGAATGTGAATATGTTAATTAATGAATGTTATATGTTAATGAATGAATGTTATATGTTATTAATAGATGAATGAATGATTAATGTTATTAATGGATGAATGGATGAATGTTATATGTTATTAATGGATGAATGAATGAATGTTATATGTTATTAATGGATGAATGAATGATTAATGTTATATGATTGGTATGGGGAATTGAGTGTGATGTGAGGGGGGAGTAAATGAGCTTCCATCGTCAAGTGGTTGGCCCTAGTTAAACTATTCTCAAAACAAAGAGAAGCTCAATAAGGTAATGCACTTTTCAATATAAGAAATGCATTGTTTGAAGCATCAAACCAATATGCAAAGATGAAAGAAAGTGCTAACTTTTCACTATGGTGGCAGAAAAATGATTCTTTATACCCTGAATCCATGCTCTACATCATAATTTTAAATTGTTTCCATTCTAATGTTCTGAGTTTAGTTTGTTTGTATGGCTTTGTATGAATACCACATTATGTTGTGTGTGGATTTGGTTTCAAAGCTCTGTTTCTTCTGTTTTTAGTGGTGACATAACTCTAAAATTTGACTTTTGTGCATAACAGGTTAGTGGAAAAATTGACAGCTCTGAAGGGTTTAGAGGCTCGATTGAGATAGATACACAGATATTTGGATCTTGTTGTTGATGGAAGGCTTTGACTTAACCATGAAATTTTGTACCATCTGCAGGTATGCAAAATTTTCTCTACTTACATTCATTCTTGATCATAAATGTTGTAAATGATATTAATGCTTCAAACTTAAGATTTGTTTCATTGTTAATTTCACAGAGGAAGAATAAAATCTTCTTAATGTCCTATGTCAGGTGTGAAAGCATACGAATCACTTGCTGAAGGCACCATTTTGTATTCATCCAAAAACTGGTTTGTTCTTTTTTTTATGTTTCTTGCATGTGTTTTTTTTAGGCTCTAGAGATTTAGCTCGGCTAGCTCTTTCCTTTGCACTTGTCATCTATTTTGATGATTACAGTAGATTGTTGATGCAGAGTGGCAGGGGAAGACAATCTCTTAAGAGCTTCTCTCAAATACTCTTAGATAGACTCCTTAATACACCATACAACTAATGAGCAACTTTTAAAGCACTATTTTAACTCCACACACCCAAATGAAATCAGGAGGCTTGGAAATTACTCAAAATATCTTAACATGGCTAAACTAAGCCAAAAAACAGGACTTCTTACTTGGGAACACTCTTTCATCTATCACTGCCATATTAGGCCTTGTAGACCTTGTAGCCCTGTCTAATGGGACAGTCAACATAAAATCCTTCTAATGACTAAAACCAGACCAAACTCACTGGTTT
This sequence comes from Sequoia sempervirens, assembly GCA_007258455.2. Lineage (NCBI taxonomy): Eukaryota > Viridiplantae > Streptophyta > Pinopsida > Cupressales > Cupressaceae > Sequoia > Sequoia sempervirens. The sequence goes on from VDFB02093567.1 coordinate 313,167, forward strand.
TTGACACTTGATACTATCCTCCACAAACCCTCAAAACCACAAGTTTTGAATCCAACACAAAAGGCAACAAATGACCTGTTTTCTAACTCTACAAAGAGGCCTAAAAGACACTTTTCAATGCAAGTATGGTTAGAAAACAGGTCATTTGTTGCCTTTTGTGTTGGAGTCAAAACTTGTGGTTTTGAGGGTTTGTGGAGGATAGTATCAAGTGTCAAAAACCAGTGAGTTTGGTCTGGTTTTAGTCATTAGAAGGATTTTATGTTGACTGTCCCATTAGAATGGGCTATAAGGTCTACAAGGCATAATATGGCAGCGATAGATGAAAGAGTGTTCCCAAGTGAGAAGTCTTGTTTGTTGGCTTAGTTTAGCCATGTTAAGAGATTCTGAGTCATTTCCAAGCCTCTTGATTGCATTTGGGTGTGTGGAGTTAAAATAGTGCTTAAGTTGCTCATTAGTTGTATGGTGTATTAAGGAGTCTATCTAAGAGTATTTGAGAGAAGCTCTTAAGAGATTGTCTTCCCTTGCCACTCTGCATCAATAATAAAATAAACATGGAAAATGACCAAATAAAATAATTGCCTGAGATTTGAATACAAAGGGACGCGACTTGCTTGATCTCTCACTGATGGTACATTTCAACGGTACATTTCAACGAATGTATTTTTTTTTTAAATTTGCATTGATTCGTCGAAATTTTGACGAACGCAACAGACGAATCACCGAAAAGGTCTGATGAAGTTTCTATACCTGCGATGAAGGCTTCGTTGTAACTCCTTTTCAATTTTGTCGTAATTGCGACGAAGTATACCGACGAATCACAGAAAAGGTCCGACAAAGTTTCTATACCTGCGACGAAGGCTTCGTCGTAACTCCTTGTCAATTTCATCGTAATTGCGATGAAGTATACCAACGAATAACATAAAAGGTCCAACGAAGTTGCTTAGTTGCGACGAAGAGTTCATCGTAACTCCTTTCCCTTTTCATCGCAATTTCGACGAACATCACCGACGAACCACACAAAAGGTTCGACGAAGTTGCTTAGTTGCGACAAAGGCTTCGTTGTAAATACTAGCCCATTTCGTCAAACTGGCGACAAACTTTTGGTGTTCTTTCGACGCCCATTTCGTTGATATTCCGACGAACATCCGAGCCATTTTATGATGTCGACGACCGAAGAATTTGCACCGTTATTTCAACGTTTAATTCGTCGTCGGACGTGCGACAAAAAAACAATGATGAAAAGTTTTTCGTCATTTCGTCGCTACTCTGACAAAGATTTGTCAAACCACCGACAAACGTCCATTGGAAAATGGTGTCAAATTCAGTAGTGGGAGTGCAAAACGGAAGTAATGAAGCACTTATTCATATTATACATAAACTCACATGTGCTCATGTCATATATTTGTAGGTAGTCATATACATGTGCTTGTATGTATATGCCTAAGTGTTCCCACTTATATATACACACACTACTATGTATTTATGCTCTTACCAAAGAGTTATATTTAATGGTTCATCTTATTGCTATGGAAGTAAATATATTATTTACCATGCAAATGGTTGTTAAAAATTGTTAATTCAAAGATGATTTATAATTATGTGTAAAATTTGGACAATCAATAAATTGAATACTATATTTTTTTATTCTTATTTGTGATGCAATTTTATTATCAAGTGAAAGAATGTTGTGGATTTTGGTAACATTGTTCATATATGTATGGGCCACAATATAGAATGATATTAAATGAAATGAAGACAATTCTTATAAGAAATTTGGGAAGCAATATCTAGAGGTAACCAATATCTAGTATGGTGCTCAAGATCTCAAAAGTTAGAATACTTGATATGTGAAAGTTAGGATTATGAGAAATTCATAAACAAGGAGCTTTCTTTAGTCAATGCTTGATTATATGAATAACCAAGTGTGTAAAATTTTGAGTAGAGAACAGTGGGAGATAAAATAGGATCTTACCCTTGAATTCACTATATGACTAAGTTGAGACTCCAAAGTAAAACATGGTGGAAAGGTAGTCTAGGTCAACTCTTTAGCTACATGATAACCTTATAATATGAACTAATAATTAGATATAATTAATATTCAACAAGTTGGCTCTTGGTTGCATAATAATACAAGGAATGATGGTCTCATTAAGTGGCACCACAACCACACTTTACTAAACATATTTAACATTGAAACCTGACACTTTTGATAAATTATTGATACGATGGAAAATGATTTATATGACTACATGATGTCTATCAACCTCTTAAATATGAGAACTCTAATATTAGAATTCTTATTATAGCTATAGTAGACCACAATATGATTGCATGCTAGGTGGAGGGTGACAACTATTTAGGTTGACAAGGTTGTTGAGATTGTGTTATGCGATAAATCTTATGTAGCATCTCTTGATACCTTACTGATGACCATTAAGGTTAGGTTTAACTTAAAGGGAAAGTATGAATAAGCGACCGAGCCTAAATCTAGACTATTACAAGAATATGGACTTGCACAATAGGGTAAAGGAAATTAGAACAAGAATATTATTAGTAATATTATCATTGGGTTTATATTTTCATATGTTGGTTCAATGGATTTAGTGACACCAACTTTCTTAAGTAGGATTCAGACATTAATTATACTTAAAACAATCTTATAATATTATTGGATGTCCTTCAAAGATATCTATTGACCCCTTGATATTGAATCTAATATGTAAATTTTAAATGGAAGTTCTTTCCTATGGGTTCGTGTGAACCAAGGTAATTTCATGTTGCATAATAAGCCTAGCTCCTATGTCGATAAGATGAGCCCAAAGATGTCCAAGTTGGTTTATGAATAATAATGGGTCGAGTTTAATTCAAGACCATGATATCATTAAAGGGAAGTGTTATAGTATGGGTTGCTAAATCATATACTTAATTATGTTCTCCTAAATATTGTTAAATGTAATAATGAAAGATGAACATTAACAAAACCTTGATTATGGGGAAACTAGTGTGTATGTGTTCCTTGAGAGAAACCTTGTTAGGATAACTATGTGTGACTTTGATCCATTTGGAAGTGGGTATGTAGGTGGTCCTTGAGCGAAGGATGTCCCTATGACCTCAAGTCCTTAGGGGGAGGGTTCAAGGGGATAACTCCAAGGGTTGTGATTGTTCTTAATTAGTTTGACCTTCCCTCTTTAGTAGGCCTCAGTTTGAGGTTGAATGGGTACTGAATGGGTATGAAGGAGTTAAGGAAATCTAATACTATGTATTTAATATATAATATGCTTTTATATAGCAAGTGAAGATTGACTACTTTATAATTGGTAATTGAATATATGTATAAGTTTGGTAAAGTCCATCTCGCGTTGGTTCCATGTGACTTTATGTGTTGTAAAAATTGACTCCATATTTATAGGCCTCTATGTATAGGACCATATATATGTTGATTGTGATTGTGTTTCATGTTATGTATGACTCGCCCAAGTGTGAACCTCCAGGATATTTAAGCAGTGATAGGCAATCATTGGAACATGCCAATGATCGATGTTTGGGCTACTGTTAGGGATTAGTCAGCATTCACCTGGTTCATGGAGGTGAAGGTAGTAGGCTACCTTGGTTATTATTATGATATGGTAACAATTGCATAGGTAGGGACCCATCTGTGCGGGTAATGGTAATATGGGGTTAACCATTGTATCGAGGGGGTTCACTAGCTATCATTGAGTGCACAAAAGTGGCTGAGGCTAGTGTTACCTAGGATTGTGAAGAAGATAGCTGACAATATCACTAAGGTCACAAGGTGGTATATGTCAAGAGCTACTTCTTCCTGGATGGACAGACTTGCCATTAATGGCCTATAGTTGATTGAAGTTGGAATCCACCAGGTTTGGTAGGTTCACTACTTGGGGAGACCCTTAGGATGGTGGATGGACCTGCAGTGTAGTATGGGATGCACTGAATCCCCTTCCTAGTTTTCAGACTATATACTTAGCCTTGTGGGGTTGAGGACAGACCCATAGTGTAGTATGGGATGCATCGAATCCTCTTCCCATTTGTCCAATGGTGCAGAAGATCAGAGGAAAGGATAGGATCCGCAACATGGTGCACAATGCACCAATATTCTTTCTATCAGGGATGCATTATGGACATGTGTTAACCCACTGTGATGTGTTAATCAGTCATTGTGGATGTGATGCATGTTGGAGCTCATCACTATCTATGTGAAGTATGATGGAGCTAGTCACTATGTATGATCCAATCACTGTTAAGCTTGTGATTTGTGTATGATCCAATCACTGTTATACTTGTGATATGTGTTTGATCCAGTCACTGTTATACCTGTGATTTGTGTATGATCCAGTCACTGTTGCACTTGTGATTAGTGTATGATCCAACCACTATTATACTTGTACTATGCATGAGCTAATCAACTTGTGAATATGGAGGTATGCTCATGACAATCATTGCTTATGATCTTTTGGATTATGTTGTGATATGCCCTTGTTGATTATTTTGAATTTTTCTACACTAGCATTAGGTAATGGTTGCTATGGACCCAACACTTGATGGAAAAATTATTATCATTACATTATAATTAACTATGTTGATAGCTTACACGTACTAAATTAATAGTTGTGGGTTAAAGGTGACATAATAGATCTCATACAAGAAGGGAGATTGAACTCCCTCTATCATGGTGGGATGAACTACGAAGCCTCTGATTCCCATGAGGGGATACATAGGTAGGGCCATCATGAACCCTTGAGGTTTAGGTTGTAGGTCTAGGAAAGACCTAAGCTTGGGACCTACACTCTTTTGTGCAAGCATATAATTGGAAATAATGAGATGATGCCTCCATGTGAATGGAGAAGCATTGAAGTTAACAGTATTAAGTTTCATGGAAGGTGCTTAATCGTTTAAGTTGGTAGATGTTGATAATGTAATTTTTTTTTTTATTGTGCCTAAGATGGGGATTTTACAATAAATTTTGCGTATTACACATGATTGAAATACAAAAACTAAATTTGGGTTATTACCCCCCCATATGAGTGCACTCATCTAAAGCTACAATAAATAGTTGTATTATATTTGGTCCAAATGAAAGATTGTGCTAGATATGGCTTTATTACTTCTACTATGACATGTGTGTGATGATTGGGAAGTTATTTGAAGAAATAATAAATACCAATGAGTGCTCACATTGATTTCAATGGTGTGTGGGTTTTAATAAGAGCCTTTTTCAAAGCTATGGATCTCAAGGTTTACATCATACCATAAAAAATTAAAGGTGTCAAAAATAACAAGATTCAACCTTCAACCTAGAATGTATGAGAAGGGTCTTCATTAGTCAAAAGTACCCTAAGGAAGATTATAGGATTATACTTGTTAATGAAGTTTATTAAAAAGTTTGTGGATTATATGGTGGCATCTATCTATCTTTCTAATGTAATGGACATACTAAAAGACAAGGAAATGGTGATGGCTCTAGCACATGCTTATAAAAAGGACATTTTTATCAATGGCTTTGAATTTTAGGAGGCCATGGATTCTTATGATAAGGATGGGGGAGTGAAAGATATTGGGGCTTTATTCCCTGAAGATCTCTTAGCATCTTCAAGAGTGGTAAACTATGTTCTATATGAGGCAAGGGTTGGGTTGGTGGATTTTTAAGCCACTTTGAGTGTATGAGCAAAGAAATTTGGTTTGCTTGCAAATCACATTTGGGGGGTCATAAATACATTTTATTACCTCTAATTTAATGTTGTCATTCAAGGGAAAGTAAGAGGATCTAACCTAATAATTCCAACTCATAGTCAAGAAAGCAAGGCACAATGGACAAGGCTTGAGATGGAAATTTTGGGGTTGGTTATTAGTTGTAGAGACAATTATTAATAAATTTGTTTCATAATATATATAATTTTAGTTTGTATTAGGAGTGCATCAAGATCTTTTGGAATCTCCCTCTTTGTATGCTCATTCATTATAGTAAAGGTTTTATAAACTTTTTCTTTAACATAAAAGGGAGTGGCCCCAAGGCCACATTTATGTATTAGAAAATATACAAGGAAGACAAATTTATAAATATTTCAAATTTGAAACTCTAATTCTAATCAAAGACATTGAAAAATTATTTTGAAAGGGTATGATAAGTATACAATTTTTCTAAATTGATTGTCATAGACATATTGAGTTGAACATAATTGACAAAAGAAAAATGAAATGTGGGAAATAATTTGTTATAAGTAGATTTTTTTTAACAATGGCAATTCCTTAATATATTAGAACATTTTGTTGAATTAACCATTTTGTTATTCAGTTATAAGATTCTAAAGTGATGAATTGAGTGTGAACTAGTACATAAATCTCTTGATTCCTCTCTATAAAGTTTAAAATGATGCAAAAAATATGATCATTCGAGTATCCCTAAATACCCCTCCATGATAGAGACATATAGAAGCATGGTGATCTTAAGAATATATGTATCATGTATTTGTTGTGGTTGAAAGGTTTAGACAAATAGGCATATGATAAAAAAAATTAATTAGTTATTATGTTGGTTATATGGGGAGATTGGAAAACTTGTTTTATTCTCTAACACCAAAATTATAATTAGTTTGGAAAGGTAGACAAGAATTAATTCTTTGGAAAAATGCTATTTTTTCTATAAAGATGTGAAATTTTATGCATTGGGATTGATACATAATGGAAACTACAATCTATCATATTATTATTCTTTCCTATAAGGTAAGGTAATGCCATTATGAACCTTGAATATTCATTACATAGGAATTACTTCTCACTAACTCATTTAATTATTTTAAACACCCTCTTCTTTTTCTTATAATGATAGTGAGATGCTAATAGACTTATTTTTTATGCTTTCCACATATCAAATCTTGACATGCTTGATGTAAATGATATTTATTCACTAACACAACTGGTTCATAATCAACTTGCTATTGATGGGGTTTTATATTTGAACTATCAATAGGAATTACTTTTGTGGATGAGTTTCTTTTATATATGAGATTTTTATACTTATTAATATTTTTTATTTATTTTCATGTTCCTTTATTTACATTAATTCTATGTTGAGGAGGAATGAGTTAGGAAATCTACACTCTCTCTAATTGTAAATAGATGTATTTGATGAAAGTATTTTAGAACTTTTGTTATAGGAGCAATAATTGCAAATATCTTTGAAATACAAGTGAAAATGAAAGTAGAAGTGATAGTGAAAATAAAAATGAAAATGGTGGTGATAGTAACATGTAAATTTTCAAGAATACCATTGGTGGGAAATAAAGATATTTGAAAAGTGTAAATGATAATTACAATGAAAAACTAAGTGAATATGAAAGTGACAAATGAGTGAACCATTGATAACTTCAACAAAATACCCAACTATGACATGAGGGTTTTTGCAATATTGCCAATGAAGAAATACATTACTTCCTTTCAATAAATATTGACAAGGATTTTGGTGCTAAATAAAACTTGATCAATCTAAATGCATGAGGGTTTTATTAACTCATGGCTTAAGTTCACATAATGCATCATGCTTGTGTGGTGGGCCCTTGGATGATATATGTGGAGGTGCACCATTTGTATGATCCATTGATATATTTTTCCTAATGTACCTTGAGAATCTTAAGTCTCCCCATGCTCCAATTAAAGCCCACTCTATGAATAAACTAAAATAAGTAGAATTGTGCATTATGTTGTATATAACAAGTGATAAGATGTAATGGTACTAATTGTATGCAAAATAATTCTTATTATGTCTCTTTCTCTTTATGATATTGATATATTATTTATGGCATGTTTTTTGCTAAATACTATGTGTAGTGTAGGAAAATGTATACCTTTACATTTTCACACTTTGTTTGGGTCCCTTAATTAAATTGGACTTAATTAAGCCTCTAATTGACCCAATTATGCATTTAAAATCCTAATTAATCATGTTTTCTAAAAGGGAAACTTGTATTAAACAATTGCAAACATTAATTAAATTGCCTTGAAATTGGTGTGTCCTAGATTTGGGGCCTAGGACCCTTTTGCCCAAGGGCGAATGGGTCCCCCTTAAGTTTAGGACCCCAATTTTTAATATGTTTTTGCCTATATTTTTATGATCCTAATTCAAGTTGCATTGTCAACTTTTGAATTTAATTCTCGAGAAATTAGAAAATTACCTATAAATACAAGGTCTTTTTATCAATTCAATATGTAGAATCAAGAAGCAACATTAAGGAAAATTTCACAAGAGCAAAGATTATTGTCAAGAGCATTGAATAACGAATTTCTCAGTCATCTACAACAACATTCAAGATACTATCACGATGTCAAAGGTTATTTTTGTTCATGCATGTTTTAGGAACTAACATTATATGTAGGTTTCAAGCATTCAAGCCAAAATTCAAGCATCAAGATAAACATCCAATCAATCCATTTCATGCAAGATCAAGACCTTGGAGAGATGTGTTAGGTTTCAGTCCTTCAAGGATCTCCATTCAAGGGTTTGGTGAGTTGCAACATAGCATTGTCAATTCATCATTCCTTTCATTCATGTTTCATTTCATTTCAAGGTTTAAATTACCAAAACGGGGTTTGACTAAGGAAAACCCCCATTCACCAAAAACAAACAATTTTTCCCTCTCTGTGTTTGCAAATTTATAGGTGAAGATGGATTAAAGATTGATCAAAAGTACAATATTGCAAAGTTGTTAAAGTTGTCATCAAATTTGTCAAGCTACGAAAACTTAGATCCCAAATTTAGTTCTAACTTTCTGGCAGTGAAACCTAGGGAAAACATGATCTTAGATCTACCTCCAGAGGACCCTGAAAGCTGAGCAAATAATTCCTACAAAGGCTCATTTGCCTTAGGGCGAATTTGTCCAAAGAGGACACTTGACAAGAGCTTTTGGTGACAGGTGCATAATTCATGCTCATCTCAGATTTGTCGAAGGTTTATGGATTATGTTCTAGATTAAGATTTTAAATTGATGATTCATGTTTTACATTGCATAATTGCATTCATTTGGTATTTTTCATTTATCTCCCAAAAGTGCATTTTAGGCTAATTTACCCCGCCCTCAGTCATAAGGAAAATAAAAAGATCTCCATTAAGATTGACTCACCTAAGGGTTGAAAGTCAATATTTCCCTAGGGGATCTCTTTTTCTTAATGAAAGTATGGAAATAGGTACGTTACCCCCATTCAAAACTACCTCACCTATTCCCCTTCATTTCACTATGTAATGGTAGAATAAGGTAGTGTGGATTTCATAACAATAAAGTAGATTATGCACATTATTAGTTATAGCTCTTTTCCAATGACTTCTTTTAGGATGATAAACATGCATGAGGAAAGATTGTCCCATCTCTAAGATAATTTCAAGTTTTGAGAAAACAAAATAGGATTCTCTTCAATCAAAGAATTGTAAACTATATCTTCTTTCTAACAATCCTCATTTCTTTGTAGAGCCAAAATTTGTATCTAAAAAATCCTTGCTTATCATGCCATATTTATATCTAAATTTGATAGTGATTTATTAACATGCCATATTTCTTATGATTTAATTCAATTGCAATATTTATTTACCATAAATTTATATGCCAACAAAAATTCCTTCGAGTTAGCTTAAAAAGTAGCTTTAGAGACAATTTTTCATTTGCATGCACTTATTTTTATAACATCTTATTATAGTGTTCTAGAGTAATATTAATTTTGGCCAAAACTAACTCTATATATTATAAATCAAGTTTTTATGTTTCATAATTTGAAAAACTATATTTTTACACTTATAACATTAGAAGTAAGGTTGAGACACCTTCCCTAAAAAATTGCAAGAATACTATCTTTTACCCTTTTATTTTAATCATTTGATCAAGCGTAAATTTATAAATGTTGAAAGATGTAGTTTCAATCTAGAGAGATTAAAGTGCATTCCATAGAACTCAAAGTACATGTACAATGTCTTGTACAATCTTTATGATAGGAAATTTGTGCCACTGGTGAATGCATGGTGTTTGAGAATTCCATTCAAGTATAAAATGAGCAAGTGTAATTATGAAACCTATTGTGAAATGGATTAAGCAATTTGAATCCCAATGTGGCTATTTACAAAGGTGTAATTCTACCCAACAAGTCAACATGGAAATGTGAAAGAGCAACAATTTTCATGATTGTTCAAGGAAAGATTTTTGGAAGGAATTAGAGCATTGCATGCGCCTTCTAAGAATAATTAGCTCAACCTTATCCAACTTTCTTTTTTATTATATTTAGACCTCAACAATCTTTCAATTTTGGTGTGGGATTCTAGCTTAGCCAATCAAGCATGAAAACTATTGTGCAACAAATATGAATCTTGCACAAACCAATCAAACCTCTAGCTTGACATCAACTTAACATTTCCAAGTTTCCATTAACAACAAATTTTAATGCATCCTAAGAAAGTATATTAAATCTAGCAATATATTAATATTTTAATGCTCTAAGAAGGTCCCATCCACACCCTTTAAAATAATAATCCAACAACTACAATGATAGATAGGGATGTCAAAATACTCGAGTTATACATGGAACGTAAAAATAATTTGATCCTCCATATAATATGTAAATCCAATGGCTTGCACATCCCATGGGTGACATTTCAAATGTGTTAGAAATAAAGGTGCACTATTGGCTATGATAAGGGAGGTTGTTAGAGCCTTACTTTGAACTATCCAATGAGGACTTCATCACACAATTATCACATCATCAACATATTATTTAATGTTGGACACACAATCTTTCTCTCAATCTTTATAAAAACTACTTGTTATACACTTTGTAAGTAAAGTATTGAACACAAAAGATTAAAGATTTATTTATTTATCTATATGATATTTTTTGTTAATGAACTAGATCGAGGTTTAGGGTCTAGAAAGAAAGGGAATTTTTTTCAAATATTGGTAACAATGAGCTCACCAATTCTAAAAATGAGCTTATCCTCATACCCTTACCCTCATTAAGAGCGGTTGATGATTCTTCAACCAAGATACACTAAGCATCTAACAAAGAACATCTATAACCAAACTATCTACTAATGTATAAACTAGTCAAAATATATAAGTAAACCAACACAAAACTTAACACCAAACACCACACTATCAAATAAACCCCTATACCTAATAGATAATAAACCCTTGATGCATCCTAAATTCATAAAGAGCAAAGGAAAATTACTACAACCTCCTCTCCACAAAGCCATTCAATGGTATCAATCACAACACAAAGCAAGAGACCAAATAAAATTACACAGGCTTTAGGGGAACCCAATTGACCTTATGACATTTATTATAGGAATTCAATTTGCTAGATTAACTAATCTCAACCACCATCTCAAGACTCTCTATTCACACTAGTAAAAAAATAGAAATAACTTCACAAGGGAAGAATACCTTCAGTTGCTTGGAAATTTCCTCCATAGTCCATTGGAGGTAGACCCAATGACACTTTGTAGCATTCAAATGGTTTAGTAGGCAATTGAAATAAATCGAGCTTGATGTTCCATAACCCCAATATCATTATGGAGTAAATACGAGCTAGCAACAAATACAATCAATAACATTAAAGCACAACTCAAGCTATGTTCAACATAAAAAAATGTTCCTCTTTCCATGTGTGTGCCTAAATCAAGCAACAAATTCACCATAGTCAAGAGAATGTCAACACATGAAGCCCTGTCCTTTTCTTTGGCAAGCTTCCAAATGCATAAGACCCACAAGCTTGATTTAGGTTATCAAATTTCCTCCTCTAAATATACAACAAAATCATCAATAATTTCTTATATAGATACCCTTCACTTCCTTTGTTTACCTCTCCCCCTCTTTACTAGTGACATATTCAAGGCCACCTCAATAGAGCTCTCCTTACCTTTTCTTTCCTTGAAGTAAACACCATCACACTCGAAGAGACCAAACATGTAGTAACATGAAAGAAG